>JAACJM010000191.1:0-160548 GCA_013368315.1 Tetrapyrgos nigripes | reverse complement strand
GCGGACAAAAGTGGGCGGATTTTCGCGGACAAAAGGCTCGCCTGGAGTGGTGGCAGAGATGAGGAATCCGTCGGTGCCGGAATAGCGGTGGGAAGGAGGAGAGTAATGTCGCCGCAGAGGTCGGGATGAAATCTCGATTGACAGGGGCTGTGTTATGCTAACATGTGTAAACAAGAGAATAGATAGATTTACGGGAATTGAGGATGTATTGGACCAACTCTCATGAACAACCCACGAACCCAGCTATCATCCCTCCAAGTCACGCTCCCAAACGACCACCAAGACCCAAACGAATACACTGCACGTCCAGAGAACGCTGACCACGACACATGGCATTCTGACAACACCCCTGGTCTTCCAAACGGCCTCGCTCGGCCTCTCAAGCCCCATGAGCACGAAAAGCTCGCTCATCTCGACCGTCTCAAGTACTTTCTAGCAACCGCTCCCTCGAGATGGGACAACTCCGGAGCTTCCTCCTCTTCAGACCCTTACCCTCCACACGTTCCTTCCCATCCAGCTCTCAATCGTTTCTTACTTCCATCTCAAGAATATGTCACTTGTGTCCTCTGGAATGGTCTCTATCACATCACTGGTACAGACATTGTCCGTGCCCTCGTATTCCGGTGCGTCCTACTTCTCATTTTCAACCAGCCCCCCTGATCACTGTCCTTATCAGCTTTGAAGCCTTCGGCCGGCCCGTTCGCAATATGAAAAAGTTTGAAGAGGGTGTCTTCTCCGACCTCAGAAATCTCAAACCCGGCCAGGATGCTTGTCTTGAGGAGCCAAAGGTAGTCGATATTGACTCTGTTTACTTCCCCGCTCACTCTCTTCCCCAGTCTCCCTTCCTAGACCTCCTCTTCAAATATCAGTGTATCCGTACCCAAAAGAAGCAGAAAGTCTTCTACTGGTTCTCTGTCCCTCACGACCGGCTCTTTCTTGATGCTCTAGAACGTGATCTTAAACGAGAAAAGTAAGTGAGCTGCTTCTTTCCACTCCGAGCATTCACTAACCTCGCGATCCAGGATGGGTCTTGAACCGACCACTGTCGTCGTCGGTGAACCCGCGTCTTCATTCGTTTACGATGGTGCATTCAAGAGGTCTCTCTACGAACAATTTGTTCGGACAGCTGGTGTCAAGGAGGGAGAGGGCGATCTAGAGCGCATTGTTAGGGGTTTGGACGAACCTACCTCCACCGATCACGATTCCAATGACCAGGACCCTCAGAGCGATCTTGATGATGGTGCCTACGATGCAGAAGGCAGACCTAGCTCCTCGTCATCCAAACGCAAAGCAGACACCAACGCCTTGTTCTTTAATATGTTTTCGCTCTTTGAGGGCTCCCCCACCTACAAGCAGAGACGCAAGAAAACCACCAGACCATCTGGTCTTTCCTCTGTTGCCAACGGTTCTGATTTTGACAGCATGTTGACCGATGAACGGGGCAGATTTACCTCTCAAGTTGGTAACCGATATTCCGGTCATGAATCCTCCCATTCCGTCTCAAGTGTCGATCGTTATCCATACCCGCAATATGCCTCATCTATGGGAGACGGCTATATGCCCCAGCACCCTTCCTCATCACCTCCTGTCCAATCCCAGTTCTCCTTCAACGCGCCGGTGGTGAACGATCCTTACGGCGGTTACCCCATGGGAGGTATCTCCGCTCCTCAAATCAAGCAGGAACCTATCTCAGCAGCCGATATGTTCCTGAGGCAAGCGAGAGGTCAAGCCGTCGGTAGTAATCTCGGATCCAGCCACCCCAATCTCGATCAAAAGTACAAGAGGCATTCGTACAATGGATTTGGGTCTAGTGGCGCGAATATGGAGACTGTAATTGGAGTAGACACAACTAGTGTTCCGGTATGGTTGGAAGGGAAATTTGCTGGTGTCGGGATGGCTGCCTCTCTAGGTCCTCACGGTACGATTCGACACCGATCAGTGGACGACACCCACATGGGGATGCAAGATAGCTTCTCGTCGCCCGGTCAGCTCATGTCGACACCTCATTCTGTTGCTGGGAGTCTTTCACTAGATGACTCCCCGCCCAGAAGTGTTGCTAGTGTAGACCATGCGATGAGTGTCAGTCCCTCGAATTCGAGACCTGTATCCGTACCTCCAAGGCCAGGCTCCGCACCTGTCTCTTCAGCTCTACCCTCTCATCCAACTTCGGGTAATGAATCTCCCATCACAGCCTCGACAAAAGCCTACGCCTGTCCGCTCCTGTCGTGTGGTCGCCTCTTTAAACGCATGGAACACCTCAAACGTCATCTTAGGACGCATACACTCGAGCGACCCTTCGCCTGTCCCAACGCAGGATGTGGAAAGCGATTCAGTAGGAGTGACAACCTTGGCCAACATGAGCGAGTATGTAGGAAGGCTGGTGATGGACAAGTTGTCGAAGGAGAGGGAGCCATTGGTAGCGACGAAGACGGTGAAGACCTCGAGCTGGATGTAGGCGAATGGATCAATACAGGATCACCAGATGCCAATGGCGAAGATGTCAACATGGATAGCACCCACCATCCTCATCTCCCTAATCACGTTTCACCACCTGTTCCTGGTGGTACGAAGATTTCGGCCCCTCTCGGTCTGTTTGGTGGAGAAGATGGCGTTGGGATGGGTATGGGTATGGGTAGTATGAGTTTGCATGTCGCTCAGAGGGCGGCGGCTCAGTCGGTTTCACCATCGTCCAGTAGCAACCCCAACTCTTTCCTGGGAGGAGCATTGAATTATCCGATGGAACTTTGCGAAGTCGAGTTGACCGGTGAGGTGACTGAAGTGCAGGGCGATGAGGAAGGGTTATTGTATCATAGTCCTACCGCACATGCGCAAGCGCAACGAGCAGCAGCACAGAATGGAGGCGACTCGTATCCAGATGGACAGCAGTTCGAGGTGAGTTTTTATCTCGATTCCTGATTTCCTTTTGCTTTGCTTTGGGTCGGTTCGAGTGTGCGGCGGGAGTGTGGGCTGAGGGCCTGGATTGGAGATTTGTTCGTTGCCATGTCCCAATTTATAAAGAGCGGAGAGGCGTAAACGAATTCCCTAAATCCGATTTCGGATAGGTAAAAGGGGAAACATGGTTAATAGCCGCATTTGATTTTCATTGGGACCTATCCGGCCCTCTGATTTGTTCGTGTGCGTGCCCCACAATATGGCCGTGCTGAACCTATGAAGAGGAGGCTCGAACGGGCTTTAGTCTTCAGTGACTGGTGGATGACTTGTTTCACTGAAGCTGTGGATCTTCATGCTAAATCTCGACTTGCCAAGTCGTGGTAGCAGCGACGTAGTGGCTATAGCCGCCTTTACTTCCGTTTCTCACCTGCGATCTATCTATGCGCTTGGAACGACTGACTGATCCTTTTTCCTGCAGCCGTCTTATCCTACACGAACGCAGTCTTACGATGACGCCGGTTCTGCACCGTCCTCTTATGGCTCCCAATACGACTCACAGCGACCCAGCCAATCATATAACGGTTACATCAACCCACTCGAGCAAGTCAGACACCAGCAAGCTCAGGCTCAACAAGCTCAACAATCCCTGATGGAGACACAGCAGGCTGCACTGGACGCTCAACAGCACGCCCATGCTGACCCTGAAGCTCACTGGGCTTTGCGAGGCTCGTCGTCGGCGGTCTATGGCAGGCACCATTCTGGAGGTAGTCTGTATGGGGAAGAGTACTCTGCTGGAATTAATGGTCTATCTGTTCCCCATGCTCCGCAACACAGCGTCAGCGCTCCATCGCACAAGGTCGCTTTCGATCATGGCTCTATGTACCCTCAAAGCATGTTGCTGGAACCTTCGTCTGCTGCCATTGGCACATCTGTATCCTCTAATTCGGTAGCTTCCTTAGGAGTTGCTTTTGAATCGACGGGTGGAGGACCCGTGAGGAGGCACAGGAGTATGACGCCTTCGTTGTATCGCGGCGGTGAGAGCGGTGTCAGGAGGCCTGGGTCATCGCACGCGCATAACCAACCACACTCATTCTCTGGCCATATCCCCCACCACAGTCACACCACAGATGGAGTCTATCACCCATACGTTTCTTCCAGTCGAGCCAGCAGCAGAACCCGAGGACCGGGCGGTAGCGCTAGTGTTCACTCTAGTCCTGCGATGGGCTCCATACCTTTGGGTATGGGCATTCCCAGGAGTGACAGCCGCGCCTCGAATTTGTCGGGGACTTCGGCTGGCAACGCTTTGGGCTTGAACATGCGTCCTGGTTCATCTGCTGGGAGTGTGTATGGTGGGGACATCTATCGTTCAGACAGCCCAGCTTCTTTTCAAGCTGTGTCGAATGGGGATAAGCATGTGACGGACAGTCCCGCACCTTTCTCGATTAATTTGCCCAACATCACCGTTGGGGGCTACGCAACGGCGAGCCCGCATTCTGATAGTTTACCACTCCAGGCAATGTACGGAATGGGTAATGGACCGCAAATGATACAGCATGAGGCAGGAATGGGTATGGGCAGTGGTTATGGCGTCTACCCCAACCATGTCAGTACAATGTGATGGGGAAAGTGAACAACGGTGAGTTCTGCTTCTCGAGCGCCCTTTATAGTTTTCTTCCGCCGCCACCGTTTACCCTGACACAAGCTGATACTGATATCTTGTTTCATATCGTGTTACAGTGATGTTGTGGCCGCCTTTTTCGCTCACGTAGTTCTCTGCTCCGGAACGTGTGAGAGGAAGATGAAACGCGGGATATTTCAGTGTTCAGATAATATCCAATATGGGCAGATTGCTGATAAGCATGCTGCGCCTCGGTCACCCCAATGTCTTCGTCACGTCGACTACTCGGACCCAGACCTTCTCTTCACCCCTTACTACACTTTTCTCTTCGCCTTTCTTTTTCTCCTTTCTAACACTCGCGGATTGTTCGTGGATTTTCCTTCCATTACTATCCCCCGCACCCGTAATCATCGTCACGCTAATTTAAGTTACCGATACTTTTAAGATTAATACCCTGATATGGAACGCTTAATGTCTATACTGTATATTCGCAGCTCTCCTCTGCGAGGGGGGTGACCTTAATCTTGTCGTCGCCTTTGCTTTGCCTTTTCTATCATCATACCCTTATCCCCCCTCTCGTCAGATATCGCTGCGTTGTATTTCGCCTGTTGCCACTCTACAATCTGTGCCATACGTGTGCCATATCTCTACCCCATCTCTAGCGCCTGTGTTTGTTCGAAACCTCTCCATGTTCGTTTGATTGTGCTGTCGCAGGGTTGTCAGCCATTCGTTCTCCTTGTTTACCGTCACACCTATTTAACTACCCTGTCCTTACTGGTCTCAACCTAAAGTTCACTTATTTTACCTGTACCTCGAAAGCTTGTGAAGATAATTTTTTCTTCTTCCTTACAATTCGCATTCTACCTGTCTATCTCTTTATTCTATCTCGACTTATAGTTGGCATCTATCTATCACTAAGTATGTAGTTTCAGAAACGAATCAAAACTTGCAGTCCGATTGTTGAAGTTGGCGAGGGAGGAAAGCAGCTTTGCCAGCCCACCAGCCCTACTAGCTGGTAGACCACTCATCGAAATCTAAAATACTCCATCTTCTTGTGCGGTGCGCATTACCTGCATGGTGTGGACATGTGCTTGAACCTGAAGAACACGGGGGGTACCGGTGCCTTTTGCACTGCCAGGAGGGAGTGGGTATACATACATAGTATGTTCTAGAAACTACAGGAAATGTCACTGCTGACGTTCTCACTCGATCGGACAGACACTGCCTCTGCGGCAGTAGAGTATATTACAGCACTCAGTATTTTGAACCCAGGATTTCAAACTACTTTTCAAACCCTCAAACTCACAAAAGCAGACGGTGCTGTTCGACATGGGGAAAACCATCAGGTCAGGCTTACTGTTGTCCTGCCCCCGCCTAGTATTAATGACTCTTATTCTCTCCAGGCGCAACAGTAACATCGAGGGAAACCTGACTGCTCCGCGTCCTGACAGACCGACTGGTGGGGATCCCAGACTATCTGCTGAAAGCAAAAATCCCAGCTGCCATGACATCAATTTTGATTCGGACCTGACTGTCGTGCTCGACAAGGCATACAGTGCGCCGTGGGCCACCAAGCTTCAAAACGATCCATGTACTTGAACCGTTGGTAGTGGGTGAGTGTTTTAGCTCGCTTCAAATTTCAATAATACTGATCCATTGTGAAAGATAGTAAAGACATTGATTTGGGAGCCAACAACTCCCAAGATTCTCCTCCGTTAGTCCCTGCCGACCACTGCATCCATCATCCCATGGAACATCCCTGGACAAAAGCTCAACAGAGACTAGCGGTCATCTGTGATCATGACAATGCCATTGGGCGTGTTACTGCTGGATAGAGGAGATCGACGCTCTACTACACAAGTAGTGACATTGTAGAGCAGCTGTAGTCATAACACTATAAAGACTTTTGGGAACGTTACAGAGCGCGCTTGCAAGCCTGCGAGTGGCAAGAGTCGGGATACAGACAAGATACAGAGTTGCCCACTTTCGGTACGCATACCTTGGAAGCTTAGTCGTTTCACACATATGTAAGGACCCAGTGGCTTCATTGGAAAGTTGTGTTGCTCGAGTTCGTGTATCGGCATCTATGGGCTAGCCCGTTGGCAGACTAGCTCGTTGGCAGACTACTCAACTTCTTGGTAAGCTAGGCGTCCTCCTGCTCCGTTTTCTGAAACGGTCTGAAGTCTCGCTACCCATGACTGCATATTGACCGCATACTATGTATATTAGCAGTATTGCATGTTGCCATAGATTACCGGGCCATTAAGCAAACGCGCATGAGCATAATTACATCCTAGACAGATTCCTGGCGCGACCTCACAAGTCTTCTCTATCACCAAACGGCCATCACTGTAATTCCGTAAGTGATTAGCAGCCTAGACGATAAACAATGACGAACTCTGGCAAGCCCAAGTGCATATCCTTTCAGACGCGGACAGACAGCCAACTCTGCGACTACTTCTTCTTCTTCGGCTTTTTCTTTTTGGTGACTCCGCCAGATGTGGAGGCAGATGGAGTGGGCGTAACAAGAGCGGGGGGCACCGCACTAGCTTCAGATGAAGGCTCAACTTTCGTAGCTTCAGATTTCGGGGCTTCGATAATGCGTCTATTTTGCATCTTCTCCATTAGCGAAAGGTTCAGAGCCTCGAAGCGATTGAGGAAGATGGATGAGTATGTCTTGAACTTGATACACTGTGCACAAGAAAGAGCACCGATAACTAAAGGAGACGTTGCGGATAGGATTACGACGACATACTGATACGTTATCCGTTATTTTCAAGACCAGTTTTCCTTCGGATGATTTCCATTTTATGCAGTAGCGGGTCTGTTCTAGGGTGTTAAAGACGCGATAATGAGAAGTAGCGCTACACTCACAGTGTTTGGAGAGTTTTTGTAGAGTTCCTCGGCTGCATCTTGATACTCTTGCCAGGATTGAATGTATACCATGACAGCATCGAGGCCAGCGTTGAGGGCGAGGACGTCACGCTTGATGCAGGGTCACACACCAGTCACAGCTCCCAGATTTCACAATGCGTAAGGTTGGCGCGAGGAAACTCTGCTCCGGACTCTCTCTATATTTTCTCTTCCATGTCAGAACAGAAGAAACGTACGTAGAACTATTCGACTGGGATAGTGAACTCAGTTTGATGCTTTTCTCCTGTAGCCTTGCCCTTCGCGGCCAATTTCGCTGCTGGTGCTATCGCTGGTATTTCGGAAATCTTGACATTTTATCCTCTGGGTGCGGTTCGAAAAAAATTGGCCTTACTTTTCAGTGATATAAAACTTTCTTTCCAGATGTCGTGCGTACATTATACCTTTTGTCATGGCCCTTTCTTCATCGCTATGTTGTACTAGGTTAAAACGCGTATGCAATTGTCAACGGAGAAGTCGCAAGGACTGTTTGGCAGCTTCAAGACTATCATCCGGGAAGAAGGGTGCGTCTGTTTTATGTGTCACACGACCCATTCTTACTACGTTTAATAAATCAGTTTTGGGAGATTATACAGAGGTACGCAACTCTTTTGGCTTCACCACATCCTCAGCTCAGCGTGTCTGTTCCTAGGTCTCGTTCCACCTCTGCTACTGGAGGCCCCCAAGCGTGCTGTGAAATTGTATGTTCTCTAAGACCGAATATCTCCGATCCTCTATCTCAACAACTCTCCGGCGGTCTTTAGCGCCGCGAATGACTTCTGGGGAAAGACTTACCTGAGTATGAGCGGAGAGGCAAAGATGAACCAGCAGTTGTCAATATTGACTGGCTGTAGTGCTGGTGCGACAGTATGTACTCTTCAAGTCAACCTCGCTAGTCTCGTATGGAACTGACTTGCTCGGCTCTTTATAGGAAAGCTTCGTTGTGGTTCCCTTTGAACTAGTGAAGATCAGGTACACTCGGATTTGATTCGCCTAAAAGGTTCTTTTAACGACTACTCATATACGACAGGTTGCAAGACAAGAATAGCACGTATGCGGGGCCTATGGATGTTGTTAAACAAATTGTCAAGAAGGAAGGTGTACTTGGCTTGTACGCAGGTATGGAGTCGACTTTCTGGAGGTATGTCCCTTTTCAAAAGCTCCTCGTTCACACTTACTTTTTGGAGACTAGGCATCTATGGTGGAACGGAGGATACTTTGGATGTATCTTCCAAGTCCGAACTATGCTTCCCAAGGCCGAGGTTTCTACATGTTATTCAATGTCTCTACCTTGGCTCAACACATTTTCAGACGCAACAGGGGGTTCTCCTCAATAATTTCATCTCAGGATCTGTCGGTGGTTTCGTCGGCACTTTGGTGAACACCCCGTGAGTCCCATTCACCTATTCCCCCGCCCACAATATTTGATCAATATTTCTTCCTCTTTCAGATTTGATGTAAGCGTCTTGGTGCCTTGATCTAGTTAGTCATACCCATGCTCAAGCCCTTTTCAGGTCGTCAAATCGCGTATACAAAGCGTCACCAAAGTTCCCGGTGTAAAGCCCAAATACAACTGGACTTATCCTGCTCTTGTGACGATCTTCAGGGAAGAAGGTCCCGGAGCGCTATATAAAGGCTTTGTGCCAAAGGTGCTGCGTCTTGCACCTGGAGGTGGTGTACTGCTGCTTGTTGTAGAGTTTACTCTGGGAATGTTTAGGCAGGGTGCGTATTCTGCCTGCCTTGGTGTTACATTGACGTTGCTCATGTCTTTATTTTTCTTGCAGTCCTCGGACCACCATATATCTAAGCTCTCAAACGCGTACAGCCACACTTAGTACTTAACAAATACTTGGATGCACTAAATTATTTATCTGTTGTAGACGATACAAATTGTGATATCACAAGGCATTCTACTTTGTCGAATATGTATGAGCACCTTTGATTTCTGTCTGGAACGAAGGATCCTGTGTCTGGACTGGGTAAGAAAGTGAGCGTGCTTTGTTGCTGCAGCAATGTCTCAGATTGGTTTCTACTATAATCGAGCTGCGGAACATCTGACTCAGGAGTTTTTACCACTGCAAGCATCCACCACACTCCTTCCTGCAAACTCGTTTCGTGCATTCAAATCATGGGTTCTCAGACCGAACTTCTAGACCTTTATGATATCTCTCTTCTCCTCAACTATGAGAGGATTACAACAGAGCCTCTTTTCCGCCATGCCAGGCTCCGCGAAATTGCGTATCCCGGACAAGATTTCAAGACCGTTTATCTTCCTCCTGCTTCACAATTCTGGAAAGACGACCGTCGGACCGGATATCTTTTTGACCGACCAGCCCATCACACCGGAAAGATTGACGTGAACGGACCTCCAGACCTCCCATCCAACATTATCCCCGACCACCTTCCCAAATCAGACCCGTTGAGGTCACTCACTCCCAAACAACTGGAAACGGCATTCTGGCAGGGAAGAGCGCATGATGGATGCTACAAATCCGTGGATTTGTTGCAAAAGTTTTTCGCCTTCTTCCCTCCTAACACTCGTCTCCGCATTCGTCACGGGCTACAAGGGAAAAAGCCTGGAAAGGAGTACATTACGCGTGTCGAATCTCGGGTCATACTTGAGGTGACTTTGGTAAACCCGAAGCACACTTTGCTTGCAATGGTTCAACCAGAGGGTCAGATGCACATCAGCGGAGAGGCTCATACTATGCAGCATGCCGTTTTAGGATTTACCGAAGGTGGCCCAGACGATGATCTGATGTCTGTCCTTGATCTCTCGTCTATGCAGTTCGGTGACGTTGGACGGGGCCCAGGACCTAGAGGGCAGGAACCTTTTGCTTTAGACACCATGGATGAATTCCGCGCTCGTTTAGAGAAGGTGGCAGAGGGAAAGGATGATTCAAGGACGAAGATATCACATTGGATGACGCCTGGAAAACACGAAAGATGGCTACAGCTGGTCGCGAAGAAAGCCAAAGAGAGATGGGATCGAAGGGAGTCAGGAAGATGGTGTGGACACTGCGGTGCTCCCTTGACGGTGCTGAAGAGTTGCAGTGGTTGTCAAAATGCGTGGTACTGCGATGCAGACCATCAGAAGTTGGCTTGGACGTTTCACAAGCACTACTGCAAGCCTCTCGCACCGACGAGCTCGAATTAGGGGTGGTTGGACACCAATGGCTACTTGATCCAAAAGTTTTTGTATTATACACCATCTAGTCAGTTGTCGTAGGTTGTCGTGTGAAGGGAGAGAACGGCTTGTCAAAAAAAAATTGAAAATTCCCATTTCATCACTGATGCAGCATTGATGTCATGAATTTCAAATTTTACAATTTAGGCAATAATTGCTAGTCTGACAGTAACCGCGACCCTCGTCCTTAATGTGATTGATAATTTATGTAATCAAACAGGCGCAAAGGCCGTGCCTTCAACGAGTTAACAGACCCTAACGTAGTTAGGGTCTGGCTGAGAGAGGCTAAATAATTGCTCCTTGGTTCTTCCTATCAGGCATGCTTGACCTCGTCAAGCAGAATTATGGCCTCCTGCTGGTCGTAGTCTCTCAGTTATTCCTCTCAGTGGTCAACATAGGAGTCAAGAAACTGAATAGCATTGATCCACCAGTCCCGACTTTGGAGGTACGCGAACATCTATCGTTTTGTTCCATGTACTCACTTCTGTGTCTAGTTGATCTTCCTACGCATGGTAAAGGCTATTTTCTCGTTCAGAGACTTGAGTTCACATATACGTGTTCCTTCGCAGGGGATAACCTACGCGTTTAGCATTGGATATATGTACGTCTCATAGAATGCACAACAATTGAGACTGACCTCAAATAGGCTTTACACCAAAGTTCCTCATCCGTTTTTGGGTCCTGAAGGCGTTCGATTGTTACTTCTACTGCGTGGCTTTTCGGGGTGCGTGCCATTTTCCTGTCTTGGTCGCCAATGCTAAACAAACCCCCAGTTTCTTCGGAATTTTCGGAATCTACTACGCGCTCCAGTACCTGTCTCTTTCCGACGCGACCGTTCTCACTTTCCTCGCTCCTCTCTGTACCTCTATTTCTGGAGCCATATTTCTCAACGAAAAGTTGACAAAGAGGGAACTTGTAGCCGGAGGTCCGTCGTTTATCTGTTCACCCCACCTGCCATCGTCACCTTTTGCGTAGTCCTGAGCCTTGTTGGCGTCATCTTCATTGCCCGACCGGTTTCTCTATTCGGACACGCCACCGCCGAATTATCTCAACTTGAGCTCGAACTCGACATCGTTCAGGGTCTGAGCTCCAATCCCAGTGGTCCCGCCCCCATCCCCACAGAGGATGTGTCCGAAGAAGGAACGCCTGCAGAGAGATTGATTGCCGTTGGGTCAGTCTCCTTCTCTCTCATATACCTCTTCTTCTGCTGATCAAAGCTTCAGGGTTTCTTTATTAGGTGTCCTTGGTGCAACCGGGGCGTGTAAGTTTCCGAGCATCTAGAACAATTTGTATGCTTCAACTCATCGTTATGGTCCTTCTTCAGACACGACTTTACGTGCCATAGGCAAACGAGCTCATCCATTACACTCCATGGCGGCCTTTTCTCTGCAAAGCATTGTCGTATCCACCCTTGGGTGAGTCCAGCTGGCATTTGTCTTTTCAATATTCCACTCATCTATTCTCCTTCAGAATGATCGCGACGCACACTGGTCCCGTTGTACCAACAAAAATCACTTGGCTTGCTTGGTTGATTGAGATCGGTGTCTTTGGATTTTTGGCCCAAGTGCGGTCATCCTTTTCTCTGTCTCTTGTCTCGAGGCTAACTATGAGCATGATAGATCTGTCTTACGATGGGCCTGCAACGGGAGACTGCTGGAAGAGGGACAATGGCAGTCTACACTCAGGTATGTCTCTGGCACTCTCTTCAATTTCTCCATCAGTCCAGCAGACTAGAACGCTCCGTTTGATTCCCTTTATTATTTGTTGCCTTGCCAAACTCGAGAGCTAAAGACTTCTTCACTTCTGAATGTAGATTATCTTTGCCTCAATAGGTGAACGCATATTCTTCCACATTGTTCCCTCTGCGCTATCTATTTTGGGCACCCTAATCATCATTGGGAGTGCATTATATATTGCTGTAAGTCCTCCATTCTGTCATAGCGTCCAGTCAAAATGCTAACATGTTTCCGGCATTTTGGGTGTCCCTCTAATAGTTAACCAAAGAACGTGAAGCTGCCAGTATCGATCACGTCGCACTAGAAGACTTCGACAGTTCTCAGGCTGCGATGGAACAGGGACTCTTAGCAAGCTACGATGATAGTCAGCGTCTCTCCGTACAGGAGTCCCATGGATCACTAAAAGACACTGTTGGATCCTGGAAAGTAGAGGATGACATAGAGTTAGTTGACAAAGAAAAAGATTGTTGTCAGCCTCAGGGAGAGCACTGTGATGGCGATGAAACTTTAGGTCACGATGAAGCTGGACATGCTCGTGACAGAGACTCCAATCTTCGTTCTCTAAGTCCACCCTCGTCTTCGTCAAATATTTCACCGATATCGGTTCCCACTGTTGGCCATACCGAGGTCTCACCAGATGTTATCAAATCTCCGACTCGTACAGATGCTATTGGAACTGTGGATGCATCGTGACACAACCGCTGTGAGTACTATCTCTTAGGCCAATCTTAAGCAAGCTCAGCTAATTGGCTCAGATGCTAGTGTCCACTGCTGGCAGTGTACGCTGATCAAAAAGAACGCCATCTAATCTCACTTTCAACTGCCATTCACCCGCACCCTGTCTTTTGTAGCATTAAGCCTTTGAGTTGTAATGGGTACTTATCTCCAATGTAATGACCTGCTAATGACATGATCGGCAAAAGCCGTTGACCATTATCTTTATCCTTGATGGCCAATGTTCGACGAAGTCAAGTAGCCTCCCAAGGAAGCAATATTACTCTTCTGTTGCTCAACTCACTGGCCGCTGCCTCAGACTCTTTTCCGCCGCTAAAAAGTGTTGCTACTGTCGCGGTACAAGTCGCAAATCTTGTCAAGGTACCGAAACTTGACACCTGTCCCTTGTACGTGCTTTTGAGCATGTAAATCACATATGTTAGGGTTTCCGAGCGAATCAGAAGGAATGGAAAGAGTTTGGGCTATATGTCCAGGACGTGATCGCATGTGTCATCCAGCACATTTCCAACATTGATCTGCCCAAGAATGAACTACGTCAACGTTTAGAGGAATTTGTCTCGTGAATACCTGTTTCATCCATTTCATTCGTTAGTTTGCATCTTTGACAATATCTGAAGCTGCCTCGAAGATATTCTGGTGAAAATACACAATCTACGATCACAGTCAACCTTCAAACGAGCGCTCAGATGGACGGACGACCCCCAGGAGATAGATGGTATGAGAAGGAAGCTCAACGAATCGTTGTCTCTCTTCCAGGTACGATGGATTTCTGGTGCACTATGAATGCTCATATAGATTCTTTGAATAGCTCGACATCGGCGTAGCTACACATGCAAAACTCCTGCAATCTTTACGCGTCGAGGATATCAGGAAGGTTTTAGAAGCTGCTAATGGAAAGCTGGCGGATAGGTTAGGTGCGTTCCGTCATCATTACACGTCGATTTTACGTTCACGTCCAGCCAAGGTCTGGCTTCAAACCTCGAAAAATTGCTGTACATGAAGGGTGCTTCATGGAACAAGAATCGTGCCTGTCTACCGGGAACGCGTACAACCATCATAGAGCAAGTAATGACATGGGCAACACACAAAAATTCTTCAGACGCAGCAAAGATATTCCTTTTAACAGGAGTAGCCGGCAGTGGCAAGTCATCTATTGCCCACTCTGTTGCACAGCGTTGCTTTGAAGAAAAGACACTGTTGACGTCGTTCTTCTTTCATCGGGAAACTGCTGGACTCAATGCTCCTGATGGTTTTATTACCACCCTTGCACGAGATCTAGGACGTATCAATCCATCCATTGCAGAGACTATTTCCTTTGCCATCGAGGATGACCCTGCTCTCCCTATGGCACACTCGATGTCGCACCAATTTCAGAAGTTCATTGTTGAACCCATTACTCTTCATCCCGTAGACAAACCCCTGGTCATTGTCATTGACGCGCTGGATGAAGGGTGCAACAATGATTTCCTGAGGATCCTTCGCGACGATTTTGCCCACCTTCCATCTTCAATTCGAGTATTCCTCACTTCCAGACTCGATGACAACATTTTGCGCTACCTTTCTTCACACTCTTCGTCGCACATTTCCCAACAATCTGTCGACATCCAAACCACGAGCAATCGTGATGATGTACTCGTTTTCGT
This sequence comes from Tetrapyrgos nigripes, assembly GCA_013368315.1. NCBI lineage: Eukaryota > Fungi > Basidiomycota > Agaricomycetes > Agaricales > Campanellaceae > Tetrapyrgos > Tetrapyrgos nigripes. The sequence continues at coordinate 145,827 of JAACJM010000191.1, read as the reverse complement.
CCGCCATCGCCTTGGCGAGATTGCAGTGCAGCGACGATTGGGTGATGCGTGGCCTAGTGACTCACAAGTAAAGGAGCTAGCGGCAAGAAGTGAAGGATTATTCATCTGGGCTTCTACAGTCGTGAACTACATCGAAAGTACCATTTCTCCTGATCTCATTCTGCAAATGTTCCTGTCGCCGTCGGATAACCCTATAAGCCGCCTTCCTCCCTGGAAAAAGATGGAGAACCTGTATAATAACATTCTCAGTCGATGCAATTGGGACGATCCCGGCTTTGTCAAAGGCTATGCCTTGCTCATGGGCACAATTGTCGCCTTGAAGACGCCCTTATCCTGTCCCGCAATCCAGGCTCTCCATTTAGCTCCAGATGCTCAACTCATCGACCGCGTGACAGAGTCCACCCTTAGCTCTCTTCTTCTCACCTCCCCCGATCACTCACGTCCTATTCAAGTCTTACATCTATCCTTCCGCGAATACCTCACCTCCCAGAAGTATGGGAATTCCCCATATTTCATCAACGAAATGTTACACAGTCAGCGGCTGGCATTCTTGTGTCTGAAGGTGCTAGACCAACTTCTCAGAGCTGACTTGCCAGGCACTGGCTATCTGGTAGATGTTGATATTGGCGTAGATGAGTATCTCAGTATCCCTACCATGCCTTCCGAGCAAATCTCGGAGGCAGGATGGTATGCTTGCCGGTTTTGGATGGAGCATGTTTTGGATGTTCAATTACCTTCCGAGGACCTTCAGTCATTGCTCAAGACATTCCTGACCCTTCATCTTGTACGTTGGTTGGAGATTGTGGTGTCATTGGGACGATATCAGAGGTGGATGCCAGTATGGGATTGGATGAAGGTAAGAAACAATGCATCGACTTATCGCAGTTGCTTACAACAATGCCATCTAGAATAACCTGCCCTCCATGTCAGTTGGCATTGACTTTGAGGCGGAATTCTCTCATTCTGTGCACTGTGCATCGATATGTTTGCGTGGTATGGGTCGTCTTGAAGAAGCTTTGGAATCAATCTGTGAAGCCGTTGAGCTACGTCGGATGCTGTTTGCTAGGGATCCAGCACGATTCACAGCAGATTTGTCCTCATCTCTGAACGTCCTTTCACTGTGTCTGGCGGACCTGGGTCAGTATGCGGAGGCTCTGAAAATCTCTGCAGAAGTCATCGCGCTCAGAAAGGAACTATTTTCACAACTCCCTCAGTCCAAGTCGTATAGCTTAGATCTGGCCAGGGTCTTGATGAACCGGTCAGTATTACAGACTTTTCATAGTGATCAAGAGGAAGCTTTCGAGTCTGGTCAGGAAGCAGTACAGCTGTATCAGGAATTATTGGGTTCCGATTCCTCCCTAGAATTTCAGTGGGACTATGCGAAAACGCTCAACAATCTGTCATTGCGACTTTCCGATCTTGGACGTCGAGATGAAGCCCTGCAAGCTGTTCAGCAGTCTGTAGCTATATTTCGTCAATACTGTGACGCAGCTCCTTCACTCTCCAAAGCAACGCTGGCGTTGTCTCTCAACAACCTATCGAATTGTCTTTCAAGCGTCGGTCAGCGCGCAGAGGGACTGAATGTGATGAAGGAGTCAGTGAACCTATACCGAGAACTCGTGAAGGTCAATCCAATAGGATTTGCTGGCGATCTGGCGATGTCCCTCAGCAACTTTTCTTCACGTCTTCTGGAAGTCGGTGATAAAGAGCTCGCTCTAGATTTGGTGATAGAGGCCTCCAACATCTACGGCAAGCTCGTTGATAACCATCCCGCTTCTTTCACCCTCCAGTACGCCAAAGTTCTCAATAATCGCTCCAATGTCCTGTCTGCTTTGGGTCATCACGCTGAAGCATTGAATTCGATTCAAGAAGCAGTCAGATATTATCGAAAATATCCACGTCTTCCATTCACACAAAAACCTGATTTTGTGAAGGCTTTGAATAACTTGTCATCTTGTCTCTCCGAGGCAGGACAGCAAGAATACGCACTCAAGCTTTTACTAGAGGCCATCCAGTTGAACGACCCAAATATTCCTACTGCTGCAGACTCCGACCCGGCCGCGCTTCTAAAGCCAGACCTTGCAATGTCACTCAACAATCTCTCTTCTCTTCTAGGTGATATGGGCCAAACAAAGGAGGCGTTGGATTCCTCACTGCGAGCAGTGGGATTGTATCGAGAGCTTGTCGTGGCATACCCGACTTCGTACCGAGCAGAACTGGCAACTGCTCTGTATAATGTCGCGGAGTATCAGAGTAGCGAGGGTCAACACCAAAAAGCTATCCAGGCAATTGAAGAAGCTATGGCACTATATAGCAAATTGACGATGGAGGCGCCTGGTTTGCATCAGCAAGATTTGGAAGATGCTTCTGCCCTCCGTTCACAGTGTCTTGAGGCGTGTTCGAAATAGCGTCGCCGGTTGTTCGACTATAGTTTCTGGGAGAAATAGAACAGTCCCTTCAAATAACAACATTATTTAATGATATAATCTCTTGTGAAATGTCTGAAAAGTAGTTGACCATGAGTCAAGACCGTGTCCAATTGCACTACATCGTTTTGACACCGTTGTACGCTTGGCAGCGTGGTGTTCACAGACTACTTACCAACTACTTACCCAATCTAAGGGACAGATCTCCCGCGCCGTTGAAACCCTGTCTCGAGATAATACATGAACTGAGTACCGGCTTTCTTTGATTTCAAACTTTGAGAATGCCGTGTGAGTGCGCAGGAATCTGTGTGGTCGAGGCATATACCGACATCAGCTTCTTGGTAGTTTAAAGACTGTAGTCTCCGCAGTAAGGAAGTGCTGTTTAAATACGCTTGAATCCTTTCTGTTTCCCAAGCGGGTACCCTAAATTGAAAGAGTCTTCCGCTTGTCACTGCCCTACCCTTCTAATTATGTACCGGAACGAACGGGGTTCATGGTCGCCTAAAAATCGCGGTGGATTGTGTGGCACAGATGCACTAAAGAACTGGAAGCTTGTGTATTTCGTTGACATTAGCCGATAGCTGCGGAAGTTAGAGGCAAAAAATGGATATGGAAGTTTCGTGTTTTCACCAACGGATCATAGTACAACAAATCTATATCTTTTGCTTCGGGGTCCAATTACTGTTACACATTATCAACTTGTCCATCCCAGGTATACCCCAAGAACAAATTCGCCCACCACCTCACTTCACCTACCACAATCATCCCTCCTCCGGCTCCAACCCCTTTCTCCATCTCTCCAGCCTCTTCTCTCCCTTCTCGAATCGCCGCACTCCCATCGTCTCTACAAACATCGCCCGTCTCTTCTACACTCCCCATCATCTCACTTGCTAATCCAATAGTCATCCGCTCCTCTTCAGCAATTTCTGTAGTGGTCTTTGGTCCAACGAGAGTCAATAGTCCACACAGCCGCGCTGCGAAAGATGCTGACGAATACGGTGGGGTGTGGAGAACGACTAAGCCAGATTTGAATTGGCGTTTGGTTATTGGAGGGGTCGTGTATGCAGGTAAGATTGGGAGGACTTGGAGGAAGGTTGATGGGGGTATTAGGGCTGAGTAATCGTTATCCGACCAGACGCAAGTCAATCCATTATAGCGTAGTGATAAGACAGTTATGCCGGGGAAACAAGCGAGCAATGGAGAAACACGTCAGTACGTTTATATAGATTAAATGAAGATACGTTAAAAGATATCAAGCAAAGATAGGTCGGAAGAATGTAAAATGCCAGAAATAAGCGAGGACACCGATGAAGCGCCGAGATAAAGACTTGAAGACTAACAATAGCCGGAATGAGTACTCACCAACACCTCTAGCACGATTCCATCCACCCCAGACTTCATCTAGTGCAATAACCCCTCGTTCTTTCATCATACCCCCTTCTGTAGTCTTCTGGTTCTTATCCCCGTGTCCCTGCCCCTGTCCCTGCAAGACCCCAGCCAATTCTTTCGCCAACTCTTCAAACCACTTTCTCTCATCTTTAATCATATCCAACGTCACTGGTGCATTCGTCATCTGCAATCCCAATTGTGAAAGTGAGGATCGGATGAAAGTAGCTTCTTCTGGTTCAGTGGAGGAGGGGACTATTGTTGTCACAGAAGAGGACGGTGAGACTCCAGTACCAGTCCCGAGCCCAGAAGCTGTGGAGGTAGTGGAAGTGGCCGTCAGACGCTCATTGAGGTCTGCTGCTAATTTGACCATGTCTTTGGCCTTGATCATTAGGGCTTCGAGGTCTTGAAGTGCGTCTGACATGTTGGCGTCACGGCCTTGAGCAGATGCTTCGACTGTTCGTAGGATTCCGCCTTGTTGGAGATAGTCAGTACGACATACGTAGAAGAATATCATTTGACATACTAATCCCTGACCGGTTAAATTCTGGCTCACTGGAAGGCGTTAGTGATGTACCGCTGGGATGCTTGGCCTGTTGCGCAACGCTGTCAGTCAGTAAGACCGTGATAGACAGGAATACACATACCTCCCATGCTTTACCTTGCAAGCTTCGTTTCAGCACGGCATAAAACGCCTTGTCACCTCCCTTCCGAAAACTCAGCTTCATCATCCTAGTTTTCCGCCCGTCGTCGTCATCGGAATCCGTGTCGGGAGATGTAGGTCGTGAAGATGGTGCAGACTTCATTTCGGGTTCAGTGCGGAGCTTGGGCAGGTCCGTTCCACATATCTCACAAGAACGCATGGAAGGATGATTGAGAAAGGTACATGCAGGACATGCAATGGAGCTGGGTCGGCGTGCATGGGTAGGACGAGGGCTGACGAGTGCAGGTGCGGATACAGTCGCGGAAGAGGGTAAGGATGAGGAGAGAGGACTAGTCGGTTGGTGATGTGCGCTCGAAGAACCAGATATTTTTATCGGAGCAGGGAACGAGGCTCTAGGCACGCCACACAAACCACATACTCGGGCTGCAGCTGGGCTGAGACCTGGTGGATTCCGATACGCACAAACTTGACATTCCCAACTTTCAAAGCCCGTTTGGACGTCTTCTTCATTAGGATGCCGTGATCCTCCTGTCCCTGTACTATTGATGGAACTCGAGTGGGCCAAATGAAGGGTTACTTTAGAAGACGACTTGAAAAGACCGGCGTAGTATTCAGTTTGGGTGATGTGAGAGAGATCCAGAGAAAAGGAACATGACACTTCGTTCTGGTGGTCTATGTAGAACAGACGGTATGTGGTAGCATACACGACGCCGGACTGATGCGACGGGGATTTCTGTGAGCTGAACCATCAATTTTGAGTCGGAGAGCGAGAAGGTCGCCAGACAAACAGAGACCTACCCATCGTATATACCGACACCGTCCTGGCTAGAAAGAAGGTCCTCGTCGTTGTAGAGCAAAGCCTGTACGGGAATGGAGCCATCCACAGATCTGGTAAAGCGGCGGAGTGTCATACAAAGCCCAAGAAGTTGGAATTATAGTCGTGGTAGGAAGAGTAGACGCGACACTAGAATAGTTATCAAGTATTATAATAGTACTGTGTTGTCGATCGTGCTCGCTGTTTATGACGACGCGCTCGAGGCGCTCATTTAAGGCAAGACACTTGGACCGGCTGTGAGGCTCAGTCGCTTCCGGATACGACCTACTCCCGAAATTTTTCCCAACTGGTTGGCATTCACCGGCTTTATTGGCGTGTGAGTGGCCCCGTCTGTCTGGGACCTTATGGTCTACAAAATGACCTTCTGGGACCTCGTCTTCCCTCTTATACCTCGGGAAATCGCACCTCCCGGTTCAAGCCCTGGCCCCAGTTCTCCTATCGTCGTGAACAATCATGAGGTTCGTCTTTCCCTCCTTCATAGCTACCTATCATCGAACCCAACTCCAGGTCCAATGTCTTCACTCTGCTTGACCTCATCTTCATCTGGAGCCTTTATTTTGCAAAATTCTGCGTAGAAGCTGCGGTTAACATCACTGTCGACGATACGGACCCTTCAATCCTTTACCAACCTGCAGAGTTCTGGACAGCTAATTCTAAGTCTTGCAAGTCCTGCTTGCAAGTAGATCTGAGCTTGGCTTACAACCGATCCTATCATCTGGGGACGCATGTTATTGCTACGGATGGCGATGACTTTGTGTCCAGTTCTTCGCTCTCTATTCCATCCACAGCGTCGTTGTCTTCCTCATCTCAGTCAGCAGGGTCGACATCTGCCTTACCCCCTCCTCCTCCCACCAGCGTCAGTAATCAAGCTACGGTAGGTGGCAGTGGGGACGGAGACAACCATATAGATGACGATGACGAAGACGAAGACGATGATAACGACCACAATGACCGTGACGACGACGACGATGACCGCGACAACGACCGCGACGACCACCAGGGGTCTGGGGACGGCCAAGGCAAAGCTGGACGAAGTCTCGCATTACTTGACGCCGACGACCCAGGCTTCATTGATTCTGTCATTACTGCTCAGTTCAAGTTCGCAGGTGTGCATCATTCTACATTGCCTATCTATGGTTGAGCTAAATCTTTCGCTCAGGCACTGCCGTCTATCTTTATGCCATCGAACCGTTGTTCCAGTCCACTTCACCGTTGTCACCGACAGCGATGAATCTAACCTTTACCCTGGATAACGCTCCCATGGGACGCTTTTTCCATAACGAGTCATCACCGGGCGGATCGAGTTTTGCCTCCAACGTTCTTGTATTTTCGCAAACAAATTTGAATGACAAACCCCATGTCCTTTTGGTCACTCTTCAGCCGGAGGCAACGTTCATCTTCGACTACATGGCGTATACGTCCACAGATCCAGTTTCGGCGAGTACAACTGCCGATCCTTCGTCGCCAACGGAGTCGTCTGCATCCTCTAATAAATCGTGCGTGACATTCCTGCCCTTCCTTTCCGTATTTTAAAGTCGTTTCACAGGAAGCACAGCATCGCCACTTTTGCTGGTGCCATAGCTGGGAGCGCAGGTGCTCTCGGGCTTCTAGCTTTGTGTATTTTCATCAGTCTCTGCCTTCGTCGTCGCATAGCCGCTCGACGTGAACGTCGTCAACAACGTTCAGACCCAGAGAATACTGACAGCACCTCGTCCTCGTCCCCCACTGGTATGATTGGCCCTCGTCCGTTCGTACCGAGATACTTCCCCGGCACGGTCTTACCCCCTTCTTACGAAGACCAACGCACACCTTACGTCTACTCTGATCCTGAGGATATAGACGCACATTCTGCAGCAGCATCTGAGGAGAGCAATCCAAGTACTGCTACTGTAGTCTCCACAACCCCGTTGATGACACATTCAGGCATTCCCATTCTCACTATTCCTAGCGCACCTCCACCAACATACGTCCCCAGCGCTAGAACATCACTCGCTCGTTCATCAACGATGTCCGTGTCAACGTCAACCATATCGTCACCTTCTTTTTCCAACACATCTTCTACCGACGGAGGCAGGGCTACGAGTAACGGCACCAGTAGCAGAATAGTGCCAATCACGTATGCAGACATTCCACCGAGCATTGCGCCACCTCCTGAGGGTCAGTTGGATATTCCTTTGATATTAGAGACTACAGATGTCCTACCGACCTTTGGAGAAGCACTGTCATCACCAATAGTGTCCCCTGTGTCACTTCTTCCTCTAACTACTCACGTTGAGCATGAAGAAGACGTAGATGGCTCTGTTGATGCTACTCGTACTCCTAATCCAGCTTCCGGTGTTTCTGGGCCTACAACTGAAGCTGGGGCTACTCTTGATGTCAGCGAACCCACATGCGAACCTGAGACCCCTCCTCCCACTACAACACAAACTGTTTCATCCCATCCCCAGCCCTCTTCCTCGTTGTCATCTTTCCCACCCGGTTTAACACCGCCTGGGCCTTCACTATCAATTACCCAATCGGAATCTTTAGACGAAGCTCAGACTCCGAATCAGCAACGACGATGATTTTGATCCACGGTCCACATTCCGCCTTCTCATGGCAATCTCCAAAGCCACCTATTCCGTCATCCCATATGTTCTGTCATTCCCTTGCCCCGTTGCCAGGCGTTCTTTAACTGCGGCATTCTGTCCTTATACATAGCACTAGCATGAGCGTACGGGATGGCGCGGTGGACAGATATTGTCCTCTTCTAGAGTACTGCCACACTCTTGGCATCGAGTCCGCGTACACGTCTATATCTCGACGTGGAGAACGTAGAGGATGGAATATTTGGATCATGGGTTGGGATTGGATGGGATCATGGAGTGCTTTTTTTCGCATGGTTGGGATTTGTCTGTCGGGATTCGGTGACTGGTCTTGGTATTCATGCATAGTAGTACTACTAGTACGTTCATTTAGAGACGTTCCCAAGGTTCGTTTGGTAGTCGAGGTGGAAAGCACTCTGGATTGGGACAAACGCTAACGGCCAGCTGACTCCTAAATTATACACATTGTCATTGGTAATGATAAGTATATGGAATAGATGGGAAATCTATCGGAGTGCTGATGGAAGAGTGGATTCGTACTATTCTCATGTGGTTTGTATGATTGGTCAAAGACATGGAGGTAGTGACTAGAAGTTGCATGAGTCAAAACCTGAACCCGGAGGCGGCCTTTTTACCAAAGCTTTTCTGACCTCGTTTGATAAGACCGTTATATCCGGGTCACCTTTGCCTATTTTCTTCTGATGTTGGGCTCAGGGGAGTACTTATAGCCCTCAGTCCCCGAAGTACTATGATAGGCTACCACTGAACGTCTCTTTGTCATATGTAGGTTTAAGGTCAGGGGTACAACTGGCCTACAAGTAGATACGTATTGAAGTGACAGGTCTGAGTCCCTAGAAATCGGAAATAACTTGGTTCTCCTCGAGTTATATATGACTTGACACCCGGCGCCACTCCTTCAGACAATACCCGACCCGATACTTGATGATTGCACCCCGCACAGGCCGTCATAAGAATAAATCCAATACAATCCTCCACCTCCGTTCCATCCTCAGCAACATCACATATGATTGGCTGTACCAACCCAAATGTCTGTCTGCACGTCCACGATGCGGGGATCATACATTGGATTCCGCATCACCCAATAAAAGTAAACGATGGTCCCTGAGCGGTATATCCACAGGTAGCCCAGCATCCCTCCAAGCCTTGTACCCCCCAATCATATCCGTAGCATTCAACATTCCCAGCTCCTGCAGCGAATAGGCTGCCAAACTCGATGCCCGTCCATCCTGACAAAAGACGATGATACGCAAATCGTACCGATCGACGATGTTTAACTTTGAGGTTTTTGACCTTGGGTCAAATTTCCATTCGAGGTCGTTACGGTCGATGACAAGAGAACCTGTGATGCTGCCTTCACTTTCCCTTTGTGCTGCGTTACGAATATCAACGAGGAAAGTGGGTGCACCGACTTCTGGTTCCTGAAGTTCCTTGTATGATTGTTCGGGTGTAATCCTCTGGAGTTTCGCTCGTCTGTCAGAGAGGATCTGTTCGATAGTTCTGGACCCAGGAGGCGGGTCCAAAGGATCAATAGGTGTCCTCGCAGATTTGCGCACGACGTCCCAGAGAGCTTGCTCGTCGTACGATGTAAACCCGACATTCTTGATCCCAGTGATATACCATTTGCGATCAGGTCTCGCAGAATCAACTCGGCCTATGAATTTTGCTGTTGTAAGTAAAACAGCGCGTTGGACCATCTCTTCAGAGGAGCTGCAGAGGATGACGAAGTTGGAATTGGAGTCAATGGGTTTACCACTGGTTCCAATAGCAAAAAGGTACTGCTGCAAACACCTCTTCTCGATGCTTTCTGCTACTTGTTGGAGGAAACCGTTATCGTCGCGTTTACAAAAAGTCATGATGACATTGATTTTAACATCTTTACATTTGCAGTAAGAATTCTGATGATACCAGAAGAAAACAGATTATAAGCACCATCTAGGATATCCGCGCTGCTAACTGCCTTCCAAGCAATCTCTTGAGCCACTTGTTCACTGACATCATCCAACGACCGTGGAGGAAGAGGTCGAAGATCATGTGAAATGAAATCACTTCTCTCGGTAGTATGAGAAGACCTGCTGCTCTTCGAGGACCTGCTACTTGAGCTGCTGCCTGCAATGGACTCGACCAACATTTGGTTCAGGTTTGAAGTTGGTCCGGTAATTTCCAGCCCACCAACCGACGCGTGACGTCAGACATCCTCATTTTCGACTTCCATGTTCTCAGCTTTCAGAAGGACAGTAGTGAGTATACTCAGTCTACTCCTCCCATTTTTTTTTGACTCAAAGACTTCACAGCCCCAGATATCCATTTTGTGAGCGAAAAAATGGATGTAGTAAGTCCAAAATAACTCATTTATCTCTCAAGTCACAATCCTTCCTCTCCTCCGTCCAATAAGGCCCTAGGTCTACTGAGGGCTGCCATCTCTGGTCCCTATCCACCAGGAAAGCCTTCTGCACCTGCTCTGGACTTCAACTTGGACGTCGTAGAAGCGCCGCCAACACCTGACCAACTACGAACTATCCTATCCTATGCCGCGCCTTCAAAACCGGCTTCCTCTGTACTCTTGTCCGCTCATCCCTCGGCTCCAACAGGGACCGATCAACCACAATCAGTATCTGAAATACATGATCTTGGAACAAAGAATCCCAATGCGGTCAAATGGCCCATAGTCGTCGATTGGACCGGAGGACAAGCAAGCGTAGGCGACGTCGAGGGCGTAAAGGGTTTGTTGGAAACCTTGAGGAAGAAGAGAGATGGCGAATTGAAAGACGAAGAAGTTGATCAGCCAAAAGGCTGGTTCTCTTAGTAAAGGTGTGTGAGCAAGCTTGTCTATCCTCGCTGCTATTGACTGAAACTAGACTTAGGTATAGTGGCTGGATTCACAAGGGACTGTATTTCTACACAAGAACGATTTCATGTTACAAGCTTCTGAGTTCACGACCATTGCATTATACACGGATAAAACGTGTACGGTGGTTATAAATCGGGGACATTGCCGATCGCAATTCACCACTTCAAGTACCCAAACCCAGATTTCTACTTCTTCGAAATGCCTCGTTGTTCCCCTAGACTTGTCTGTTTGCTGGAATATACGTAGTCGGCAATCCTTCCACCCCAACTTTCAAAAACCCACGCTCTTCTTCCAACCGCTTCGAAATGTTAACCTTCAGCTCTTCAACATCCCAATGAGCCCATACGTATCGTCCATGAAGCCAAGATGATTCTGGAGACGCCGCCCAAACTGAGAAGTCTCCCGGTAGAGCCACTGAAAAGCACATACAGTCAGGATAAATGAACAAGTCTTCGTCGTGGCGGGACAGCATTTGAATATGGAAGCACATACTTTCATCCCAATTTCTCGAACTCTTCTCCCATCTCTTAGCTGCCTCTTCTGCATACAAAAGACCCGGATGAAACGAAACAATTTGAACATCCGTCACTGCCAACTGGTCCGCCAGCCGTCCAATGATTTGAGTGAATGCACTCTTAGTAACCGTATATTCCACAGGTGCATTAGCCCCATAGATCTGTATAGATGCGCTGGAGACATTAACGAGGTTCAACTGCTGTCCCACCGAGCGAAGCGATTGTTTAATGAAATTCTGTGCCATCAGGAAGTTCCCGGCAACGTTGATTTCAAAGGCTTCTTCAAGCTCCCGAATGTCCATATTGAGGACATCAGTTCCCAGCCGCTTGTACCGATAAGCAGCGTTGAGAACTAGAACATTTACAAGGATCCCCTTGTAGCGAAAGGTATCCCAGAGAGTTTTGACCGAGGCCTCATCGGAAAGGTCTGCCACCCCAGAGATGAATTCTGTGCCGCTCGGGAATTCATTGTACAGTTTTCCGCATGCCTCCTCTAGGAAGTTGTGTCTTCTGCTGACTAGAATAACCCTCGATGCAGATGCCTTGGCGAAGGACCTCGCAATTTCGAAGCCTAGACCACCTCCTCCACCAGTGATGAGCACAGTTTTACCAGAATGATTCAGGGAGGGATTGGTAGGTGAGATAGCCGAGTACGTGTCGCGATGGTAGGTGCTCGTAAGGCTTGTCATCGCGACACTCGAGTGGTCAGGGACGCTGGTGGGAAGGTTGGAGAGGAAATCATGGCATTTGCTGTGAGATGGTCTTTATATTCTACATAGGGTATTTGAATCGTCATATGATACCTGAGATTTGCGACAGAGGGCCTTCTTGATACTCCTCCACACTCATCATCTTCGTGGATAGATTAGGAAGCTTAAAGCTTAACCAATGGCTGAGCGTGAGAATCATTTTAATCGTCCCGGAAAAGACCGGTCCGGTCGGAAACCCGAAATTTCCTGATTTCACTCATCGTGGTACTAGCAGGAACTCTAATGTGAACCGCTAGTCTGAAGAATCAGCGCTATTCTGTCGTTTGTGATGCCGAAGACAGTATACTGAATTGCTTACTCCTATCCTTTTCTGCTGGTGTCACTCGGACGTGTCCTATATGATGGTTCTTAACATGGAGGACAACACCTTGGTTGCTTACAGCTTCAATCCGGCGCAACAAGACTCGTAGACCTAAAAATCCCGATCCTTCGGTTAACATAGGTGTCCACTCTCCCTCGCTACTCTAACTCTGCACTGACAATCTTATCCACAGATATGAAATTTCACCGGATAACTGTTTTTAGCAGACGAAAACCCGAGGTCTCTTCTGGATCCCAGGCACGAGTCTGACCATAGTCCAAATCTTCGGATATGCTTCTTGAGGGCACACTGCGTCATTGGGGATCTTGACATGTGCAGACAATCCTCCCTTTGCTCTGGGTGGATAAGGCCGTAGATCTGGTTGACCGGTTTGTGCCTGCCAGCACTGAGCATAAAATAGACGCACTGCATAAGCCTGCATTGCTCCCGTACTTCGTTTCGACTTTCGAAAGCCAGCACTTGGGCTCGCTTCCTCACTAGCTACGTTATTCTACTGTATAATTTCGACCACAAGTTCCGCAACGCGTAACAGTGGACTCTGAACTGGGCCAAAATCCATGTTCGGAATGCGCCATGAACTATGCCCGTAACGTTTTGGTTCAGGCTGAAAAAACAGTTTTTTCCGGGCGGCCTTGGTCGTCAAATGACTTATTTTTAGTACGTATTTTTGGCAGTGAGAATCAAGCGAGAATGCGTTTTTTGACCAGTTTTGGGATTCGAAAGTGAGCTTTCGTGGTACGTTGTTCATGAGGAGTCTGGTTTGGGTTTTCCATGACTCGAAAAGGTGATGGTGGAGAGATTATTGCAAGAGGAAAATTTTATTGAGCTCAAATTGAGCTACTGTAAAATCTAGGTTATACACGTAACAGCAGCTCTCCAGCGGAGGCAGGCCTATGGCCTGCCCGGCCCCGAACCTAGTAACATCCAGGCTTGAACTAGACCCAACCCATAACGCTCTGACCCCCATGAACTTATGGTCGAAATTATACAGTATATGTGCCACTGCATCATAAGTATACTTGGTCAATACAGAGAGACAGATGATTGAAGGAAGGAAATGACTACGTCCCAGTTTCCATGAACAATAGTGAACTCACTGAGCTGAAGGCCATGCTTTGACCTTGTTTTTGGTCTTTCTGGCACAGTGTTAGTGGTCTGGGAGCTTGAAAAGTTAGATAGTGACTCGAAAGTACAAAAAATTTCACTCAAAAACCCTGGCTTAGGGGTCAGGCCTTGCTCAGGCCTCAATTTTGACGAAGCTCAGGCCCAAGCCCGAGCCTGCACATCGCTATGCTCTAGTACTCGGTTTTGACGGGACGGTTGCATGGTCGGATCAAACTTTCTATCGACAGATAACTGCGACCTAGAATCTGAGGTAACGGTTGGGTAACGAATTAATTTCTCTGGCGATCTTACTGCCTATCCCTAGAATGCTGGTTTGCCGAGAAGGTCTTCAGTTTTGCGCAGTAACTGTATTATTGTAATTACTAGCCTACCTACAGTTGACTGCACAGATTGCGAAAAGCTCGACATTGCAGGCGACTCACTCAGTCACGTTGACGATGTTTCACAGCTAGAGTACCGTAGTGCAATAGGGCAGTTTTTTGAGGAGACTCAATCGCAAATGGATGCGCAGAGCTCATTTGGTTACGCGTTACGCGTCGCGACGTGTCCATTTTGTGTCCATTATGTAACGATACTTATGTCGCTTGCTTTCTAGATCTACTCCGAGTCCTCATCATCAGAGCATCCTTCTTTAACTTTGCAATGGAAGGAAATCGCTTTTCTTACCTTCAATCTGTCCTGGTAGACAAGCGCAATACAAAGTGCACCTCCTTTTGTCAAAGTCTTTGCGGATGAAGCTTGTACAGTTACTACTATACTGCATTCGGATTCGAAGACAAAGGACCGTCACATGATGGCATACCGGAAGACCTTGAAATACTTTTACTTCCGTCAGGATCCCATTCCTTTCAGACGAGTTCCAGGGTAATCATGGACCCAGAGTGAGTTCCTTTGCACTCCTCTCTCCTGCAAACTGAGAATCGATGATCCACAGCTATGAAAATCTGTACCCTTCCCTTGATGAGCTTCCCATGCCCGGTGCCTTCCCCACCACAACTGGCCACAGACGCAGTCCAAGGCGACTCGATCGGCCAGCTACATCTAGACGCGAATCTCTGGAGTCCAAATCTCTTACTCCATCCGAAACAAAAACATCCGCTTTGAGGCTGAAAGGTACAGGTACTGCTCAGGTGAGTCGTCAATCAATGAAAGAAACCAAATGACTTAGCAAACTATCTAGTCTCCGTTAGAAGTGGAAGATCTCGATGACCAGTTGGCTGGCGATGCACCCAGACTGCTTGCAGGGACGTCAAGAGCCTGGAATGATGTTGCCGTCTCTCCTTCGACGCCAAGGTCTTCCCAGAAGAGAGCATCTCCAAGCACTGTTCCAAAGAGGCGAACAAGGCAGCGGTTAGAGGCCGATCCTCCTATTGCTGGACGCAGCATGTCAGTGTCTCCGGCCAAGGCAAGAACAGGTATCAAAGCGAAGCCGCGTGCTTCGCTCCCAGGGAGGCAGTCTCCTAGTGTGTTATCCTTCCCTTAGTATCGTAAAAATTATCTAATCTCGTTACTTTACAGCGTCGCATTTTGCACCCCTTGAAGCCTTCGACTCGGATACCGAATCCGAAGATACCGCGCCTGAAGACAGCCCAGAGGAGGTACATTTGGAAGATACCGATCAGCTTTCCGACGTAGATATACCTGAAGATCAGCGAGATAAAGTCAAGGAACTCGTAGATTTGTTAACGCAGCCGCAATATCCAGATGAAGAAATTTCAGAATCACACGAGGTCCAAGGCTTGAATCCAGAAATCCAGTTAAGGCATTATCAAGTGCTTGGTGTCCATTGGCTAAGAAAGCGCGAAGAGGATGGCAAGGGAGGCATTCTTGCTGATGAAATGGGGTTTGTTCACCTCTTTCTCTATATCCCTGATAACATCTCATTAACGTCTTTTTGTATACTAGTCTTGGCAAGACCCTTCAGATTTTTTGCAGAATAATAGAAGATATCGAAGGGAAAGCTCGTCATGAAGTCAGAATGCCTACCTTGTAAGGACCTTTTTCCAATACATTAACTCGTCGACAGTCTTTCTGAAACTGAATCACCAGGATTATCTGCCCTCTTGTTGTACTTCCTCAGTGGAAGTGGGAAATACAGCGCTTTAGGAGGGTTTCAACGAAACTACGCATTATTGTTTACCACGATCAACGTCGGAAAGAATGCAGCGAGTATACCCTTGCCTGAGTCTTTAGACGTCATGCACTGACGCCTATCATTCATGAAGAAATGTACGAGCTTCTGAACGCCGACGTTATCCTAACTACCTTCGATACCCTCAAATCGGAATTCCATCAGTTCAATACTGTGAACAAGAAACCCAAACTATCCGACTACTGGAAAGGAGGAGTACCCACTCCTTTGGGTATGAGAGAGAAGCCGGCTGGTGCGCTGTATACGCTCAATCTCAGGTTTAGGCGGGTAATCCTAGGTCAGTTGATCTAAGAATTTTTTCGTGCCTACGAATCAGCCAAAGACTCAACAGACACTTTTTTCTCAGACGAAGGCCATATCGTTCGCAACCCTCAATCTAAGCGGGCTGAAGCAGTTTATGCATTAAAATCTGAGTACCGTTGGGTGTTGACTGGCACCCCAATGTAAGTTGCTGTTCTTCCGTGTTGCTTTGTTTCACTGATGTCTGTATTCTAGACATAACAGTCTAATTGATCTACACTCGCTCTTTCGTTTCCTCAAAAGCCGTCCTTTCAGCGACCTTGCCTGGTTCAAAGAGAATATCGACGGTCCTGTAAAGAAGGGCAGAGAGGATGACGAGTACAAAAATGCTATGAAGAAGCTCCATGTATGTGTTTTTCTCCTTTGTCATTGAGCTTTTGTGACATGTCTGACTCCTTTCTCAGATCATCCTGAACCGTGTAATGCTGCGGCGGATGAAGGACCATGTCCTGAACGGTCAGAAGGTGCTGGATCTTGGGGATGTGGAGATGAACCAAATCAATTGTCGGCTGGAAGGATTCGAGCGAGAAATATACGATGCTTTACAAGCTCGTATCGATAATGTAGTACTGCGTCTTCTCGCCCAAGCTGCTGAGAAGAAAGGAAAGCGCTTAAATATTGGGTGTATATGGGTGCTCATCCTTAGGTTGCGACAAGGTGTGCCGTGTTCTTCTCAATTAGCACTGCGGTTATCTCAGACATTCATTCCTCCGTAGCTTGCTTACATCCAAGTCTTATCATCAAAGATTTTAGCGTGAATGAACAGGAAGTGAAGCAAGTCACTCAGGAGCAAGGAGCGCAGGCTGATGACGTTGTTGAGCGGAATTCAAACAGAGATCGTTGCACCCTTTGCGGTTTCCGGTACGTGCAACATGTAAAGGCTCACTCCTCAGTATCAATGTCTATTTCAGGTTAGAGGGACCTTCAGCAGACATAACAGCCCACAAAGACGAATGCGGTAAAGTGATGGAGATAGCAAGACAGAAGCTGGCAGAGCATTCTAGTGGCTCTGACCGCATGGTTCGCTCATCGAAAATCAAGCAAATCCTTCGCATACTTGACGAGATACGTCGACGCCCGTACAACGAGAAGACAATTATCTACTCGCAATTCAAGCAGATGCTTGAGGTCATTGAGGAGTTTCTTCGCGGCAAATACCAGTATGCATTCTGTGAGTACCTCTTGACTATGCTGTGTCCAACACTAATTACATACTTGTAGACCATGGAAAACTGACCGCTTCAGAACGCGAGACGGCATTGCGCAAGATCAAGGACAATGATAACGTTACAGTTATATTGGTTTCCCTCATGGCGGGAGGAGTGGGTGCGTGTATTGCGCGTATAGTCTGCAAAACACTTCACTGACATATTCGCAGGTCTTAATCTCCAAGAATGCAATAATGTGATTTTGGCAGATCTTTGGTGGAATCCTGCAGTTGAAGTACGTCTTGTGGACTCATCGGCAAATTTGGTCTGATGTGCTGCTACTAGGAACAAGCCATAGGAAGGGCTCATCGTATCGGTCAGCAGAAGAAGGTTCATGTTTACAAGCTAGTAACTGCGTGGACTATTGAGGAGCGAATTGTTGCGGTAAGAATATGTCCTGGTACCTTAATGTTTCGCCATTGACTATTCTTGTCTATTTTAGTTGCAAGAAAAAAAGCGAGCTATAGCGAATGCGGCACTAGACAGCGATGAAATCAGTGAGGTCGCGAAGTTGACGAAAGATGAGATTATACAGTTGGTTACCACTGTCAGACGGTCTGATGTTCAGAACGAGATTTGGACGCCTTCGCAGCCCATCTTTCCTTAGTGACCATCAGTTTGTCCTCTTCCTTAACATCTTGACCAATTCATTGTTTTCTGCGGAATCATCTGGCGTTTTTGAATCACATCGACGGTTGATGTCTGTGGTCACGCAGGCTGTTCGTGACCTTTCTTCCTTTTTTGAAGGCAATTGCAATCAGACTGTTCCTGAGTATGCAACTGACAACAGTTCCCGTTCTGAAATGTTCAGATCACGATCATCTTGTTGTCCTGATGCAGGGACCTCAAGCTGTCCTTAAGTATTACAACCCACACGGGCTCTCAGAGGTCTCTTGATGAGATTCTTTTCTTCACTTTCGTAGCCTTCATCCCTTTCACAACCCACACGGGCTCTCAGAGGTCTCTTGATGAGATTCTTTTCTTCACTTTCGTAGCCTTCATCCCTTTCACAACCCACACGGGCTCTCAGAGGTCTCTTGATGAGATTCTTTTTCTTCACTTTCGTGGTCCTTCATCTCTTTCTTTTCTATGGAACATCTGCCAGCGGCGATTTGGAGATTTTGAACGAGTGAGTAAAGTGTCAAAGCTCCAGTCTCGTAGTTTGCAAATTAACGACTCGATCAGTGAATTCTTTCTCTGTTTATCTAGTTTGACCCTTCGCTGGCAAGGAGGACAACGTGCGTACTACATGGCAGTCTGCGAGTATCCAGGAAGTCTCTGACTTGTTCTCTGCTTCCGTCTACGAAGCGCCGTACGAGCTAAATTTTGAGGTGAGTCAGATTTAAAGCCATTCTTGCACGGTCCACTGAAGGACACCTGCAGTAATGAGTCTTACGAATTTGGAGACGGATCAGATGTATGACCATTCGTGTTCAGATTTAGGCCGGAATCAGGTTCGCGACAGGACGAGTCCCAGAGCGTAGGAGATGATACGTCCTTCTTGATTAATTTTCCACAGGGTAAGTTTATACTTCTCCCCGTTTTCAAAAACGCCCCAAGGAGCAATCTTGCCATCAGGAACTAGTGATCTCGACTGTACGATTAGCGATGCAAATGGAGATCAAGATTTTAAGCCTTTCTCTTTACAAGGTACTCCGAGTCCCACTCTTTTCAAACTATTTAGAAATACGCAACGCTCATCGAACATGGCTCTAGGTTCGAAATCTGGTGGTAGTAGGTTATGCGATGACCTGCCCGATCAGAACAGTTCCCCAAGTACAAGCTCTGTTACAAATACCGTAGGTTGGTTGACCGCTTGTTTCACGCTTGGCTCGGGTCTGATTCAGGGATCGTCCATTTGACAGCAGCTACTAGTAGCAGCACAAAAGATGCGCCTAGCGCGAGCAATTCTGATACTAGCAGCATTTTAAGCCGCAACACTGCAGCCACGAGCACATCTACAACAAGCAGCAGCAGCTTTAGCCCTGGCACTACGCGTACAGGTAGGTCCAACAACTCCCTATGTTATAATCGGAAATTGAGCGTTGGACAGGAGACCAGGCCTCTAGCACTAGTAATTCTGGGACGACTACCACCAGTGTCTCAGGCCCTCAAGATTCCTCCTCCGAAAACCATAGCAAACCAATTGGAGCCATAATAGGCGGCACCGTTGGAGGTATAGTTTTACTATTGGGTCTTGCGGGATTGTGGTTATACCGAAGGAGAGAAAAGAGGACAACGATATTCAAGGTTGACTCGTTCTATGCTGTTCCAGTGCCGCAAGGTAAATATCGTAATCATACCGAGACGAAAACAGCAAGACGCAGAACTGACATCTGTACAGATGAAACAGAAACATTTTCACCCAGTTCGGGGGAAGCAGAAGCAACGAGTAGCGAAGGAGATGTAGAGGATGTCTCCGCGGTGCCATCGTCTGAGGGGAAGCAATCTAGGGGTCAGGATGAGCGAGTGGAGAGTTTGCAAGCCCAAGTCAATCGACTGATGTTGGAGAATACGCGTTTGGTTGAAACACTGAATCCACAACTTCCACCTCCACCTTATTATCCTAGGTAGTGTCCAAGTATTGTAAGATTTTGCCGTTGAGAGACGTTGCTTCCCAGAGACCTGTAGTAGACTATTTAGAGTATGTATGTCATTGAACTTTGAAGGTCCAATGAAAAGGGCGCAAACAGCCAAACAAACATTCTTTGGACTTATCCCCGATGGACTCTGAGCTTTCCTCACTGCTTGCGGCATCCAAAGACCTCACAAAACACCTAGCAAAGCCTGATCTACCCTCTGTAAACCTCTCACTCGACCAAATTGAGGCACAGTCACGCAGGCTCGTTTCTCGACATCCTGGAACTTCAAATGACACCGACCGAGCGTACGCGTCCAACTCTTCGTTTCTCCTCCAGTCTGACATGTCATTCTCATTAGGAACTATCTCCTGGCCCAAGCACACGTAGATGCATCCACTTTGTCCAATTCAATAGCGCATCTGAACGCGTCTGCAACATTTACGCCATTGCAACCATTGCAAGACACAGACGTCGCTGGCTATCTTCGTCATGCACATGAACAAAACCTGATATCAACAATCGAGGAGGGAAGGAGAGAAACGCAAGAATCTTTCTATCAAATGCTGGAGGACCGTACAACTAGGGACTGGGAGGCTATGAAGAAGCGCGTGTTTGAGGAGCTTGGTGGACGCGTAGGAAGCGAGAATAAGGCTGTCGCCGAGTTGAAGAAAAGCTTCTACGGGAAGAGCTCATTAATGGTGAGTTTTGCCCCATCCTTTTCGCGTTGTCTCAATGAATGCAGCAGTCCAG
The DNA here is from genome assembly GCA_013368315.1 of Tetrapyrgos nigripes. Classification (NCBI taxonomy): domain Eukaryota; kingdom Fungi; phylum Basidiomycota; class Agaricomycetes; order Agaricales; family Campanellaceae; genus Tetrapyrgos; species Tetrapyrgos nigripes. Next base: position 125,338 of record JAACJM010000191.1, on the reverse strand, counting down.
CACTACACCCAGTCTATCATTGCAAATGCAAAGCAAAATGATGGTGTACGACCGTGTCATCACCGAACTCAACTCTGCTCGATTACGTGGGACGTCGTACCCGATTGTGCATGCTCTCCTGGAGTCCTCACTGTCTCAATCGTCTGATGTGAGTCTCTTGGTTTTGCTCTCTTCGTATCCTATGTTTTAACAGTTCGCCAGGTTCGTTCTCAGCAAATGGCACAGAACTTCCATGTTCTCTCTAAAATAACCGCCGAACCGCCTTCTCTTCCTCCCGTGGAGCATGCCAGTGCTCATATCCTCAATGCGCCCCGTTTTGAACGCAAATACGCACGTGCATACTTTTCCAGCCCGGAGTCCAAGGATGCGACTGCATTACGGAGGCAGATTGCTAACGGTGCTCGAGAGGCATTGGAAGAGCAGTACTGGGACGTCATGGACCGAACAATTCAGGCCAGACCAAACGAGGCGCGACTTGGTGGGGATCCAAGTGTTGGAAACAAAGTCCGAGCGTTCTTGTTTGTCAGATATTATAAGAATGGAGAATGGGAAGAGAGGATTGAGCTCGTAGCAGGGCAGCCAATATGGGCACGATTATTCTATTTGGTGCGAACGGGCCATGTCCACGAAGCTTTGAATGAGGCAGTGGCAAACCAGCAAGCCATTGAGCACAGAGAAGCCGGGTTTGTGGACCATTTCAGAGCTTGGCTAGAGTCGCCTGAACGACGGTGAGTCGTTTGCAGGTTCCAGTCACTACAATTCTAACAAATATCTTCTTCAACAGCCTCCCTAAACCCCACCGTGATCATCTCCAATCTGTCTACAATGCCCACATGCTTCATTCAAATGCTACTGATCCGTTCAAGCTTGCTCTCTACAAATTAATGGGAAAACTTGAACCTCAGCGAAGGAGTGTTGCACACGTCACCACCACCACGGAAGATTGGATGTGGTTCCAGCTCTCTATGGTCGACGAAAATGAGGAAGGTGGCCTTCGAGCTTTGGCGCAAGTCTTGCTTGGCTATGGTGAGAGGCACTTTGATGGACCACCGGGCCAGCAAGGATCGAGGAGAGGCGTCTGGGCTGGTGTGCTGTTGATGTGTGGGGAGTTTGAACGGGTGGGTTCTCAAATTGTATGGCGCGATATATGCTGAGTGAACCAATGTCTAGGCCGTGACCTCCCTATGGGATCACCAAGAAACAGAAGTAGAAGCAGTCCATCTAGCGATTGCTCTTGCCTACCATGGTCTATTGCGAGTTCCATCACGGGCAGAGACTTCTGATATGACACCCCGTATGTCCTTCACTGTTCCCTTTCCTCGCAAATTCTTATTCTTCGTTCCAGTCACTATCTCCCCTGTCAATCCCCCTGCACTGAGTCTTTCAACGCTCATATGGCGATACATTCGCCAGTTTGTCAAAATGGACGCAAAAGAAGCCCTTCAATATGTTTACTGCGTTTGTCTATCCGCTGATCAAGGTGAGGTGGGCAAAGAACAAGTTGAGAATGCATGGGAGCTTGTGAGACGGATCATTGTGCTCGGCAACGGAGGCCCAGCTTGGGAGGAACTTGTAGGTGGATTTAGGCCTGATGGGACGAGATTTGTGAGTATCTACGCTTTCATGGTGATCTTTAATTACAATCTGCTCATGTGCATTATAGAGCGGTGTCATTGAACAGGGTGCCTCTTTGCTCCACCTCCCAACTGCTCAAGAGTACAATGCGCAAATCCTTTCTAGAGCAGCAAGGGAATCAGAAGAGAACGACCGAATCCCAGAAGCTATCAAGTTGTACAACCTCGCCGGGGATTACTCCACCGTCATCACATGTCTCGCACAAGCATTGGGTAATTCGGTTGCACAACCCAGTCCAGATGAAAAAGCAAGGAATATCGAAAAGACCGCTGTCGATATCTTGAGACATTACGAGAGGACGAATAGGGCCGGTGGAAAGGAGAGAGATGCTGTTGTTCGTCTTTTGAGAATTAGGGAGGCGATGGATTTGAAGAACTCCGGTAGAGCAGAAGCAGCTCTTGATGTACGTTCTTGCAATTTCTGTTGTCCGCCGATCATGATTGATAAGGTTGGCTTTAGGTTCTTGAGTCAACAGACCTCATTCCTATGGATGGCGATGTGGCCAAGATCACTCGTCGGGCAGAAGAGTTTAAGGATCTCCACGAGACGCTCCAGAGAAACCTACCTACATACCTGACGCTAATGATGGATATGCTAGCGAGCATTCATCAAAAAGTAAAGCTGTCCTTGGTTGCCGATACGACGCGACAAGTGGTGAGCTTGCTATTCACGATTTTTCCTCACAACTCTTTCATTGACCGCGACAAACCCACCTTTTAGACTTTACAAGCCCTACGCAAAAAATCCAGGTCCCTGATTGTGTTTGCTGGTATACTCAAGTACCACATGTCACCAGACGTTTATACATACCTGGCACGGTTGGATGTGGAGATTTCGCTTTGAGCGTAGGCTATGTTCCTTTTGTATTTTGGCACTCCTATACCTTTGCCGTTGCTTGTTTATTGCTTTATCAGCAGCCAAGGTTGAAATTTGAAATTGTAAGAATAGAGCCGCTCTCATGTGTTAGTTTGTCTGCAAGATTGGGCAACTGACATGGTCAATTCCAGTTGGAAAATGCTTGTTTCCAGGGAGCCAGTCATTGATTTGATAACTGAGGTCCAACAGCTCATGCCTTCTCGTATCGCTCTATTATGTGTAGCTCAACAAACAACATATATTGGCCTAGCCATAAGCACAAGGAACGTTACAAAGGCAATTGCAAGTACACATACGCAACGCAACGTACAGAGTGCGAACAATCAATAGCAAGAAACACCCAGTAGATGCTAAACCAGTTTGACATCCAAACCCTCCTCTCCTGCTGCGAGTCCCACCGGAACAAACAGAATTGTTAGTGAGGAATATCGTGTACGTGCATAACAGGAATGTCAACCCAAGAAGGAAATGAAACAACCAAGAAGCAGAAACTGAAAAGCCCAGAAAGACGGAAAGGACAAAGTACGAAGTGACAGAGGGATAGGAGAGCAAGATGAATGATGTGCAAACGGTGACCAATCAATGGCTCAGATCACTTATTGAGAATCTGACCAATGAAGCCAGTCGTTGAAGTTCAAGTAGGGGATGGACTTGCCAGTGGCAGTCCATTGCGCGATGGGGGACCAGTAGGTGTTGACAACATCTTCAACATTCCTAAAGTTGATGTGTCAGCTTCGTCCCTGATTCGTGACAAAAGTCATGGAGGCTTACTCGGGCCAGATATCAGAACACGAATCGTCCAAAGTGCGGTAGAAGAAGTCAACTGGTTAAAGAGTCAGCACTAACTGCGGCTGGCAAACTATGAATAGTACTCACCGAAGTTTTGTTTGGTCATGCTACAGCCCCCTGCATTCCAAGCGCAATCACCAACGATCTCGGCGTAAAGCTAGGGGAAATTATTAGACTAAAGGAGTCAAAAGAGATAGACTGGAAAATACACACTGGGTAGTCGAGACTGGGAAGGTCAGAAGCAGCGATGTTATTAAAACCAGAGGCGCTACATTGTGCAAGCACGAGAAGGTTGTGGGTCTAATTTGAAGAAAACGCAGGTCCGAAGATTAGTGAACCGCCGCAGGAGAGCTAGCTCATGCAACTCACCCCGCCACAAGCTGCACCAGCTACGCAACTAGAGATACTCCAGATGTTGTTAGTGCTCTGAATTTCCTCCATACAATCGTCGATCTAAAGTGAGGTGTATACCCCGTATTTAGCCATGGGCAGACTGAGAGTAGAGAAAAATACACACCAAGAACGAGCAAACTTCATCTTTAATGTGGCCGTTGTAGGTACCCTTGTTTTGTTTTGCAGAGGCGCAAACGCTGCCTGAAGGAGTTGAGCTGTCGGCAGCAACAGAGACTATGAAGAGAGACAGCGCGGTGGCGAGGCCAAAAGAAAACTTCATCATAATAGCAATCTGAGCTACTGGAAAGGAGGGTCGGCTCAAGGAGCGTTAGTGTCAACGAGGGACGGGTTGAAGGGCGTGCCGAGTGTTGAGTGTTTTGCCTGCTTATATAGGGATTTAGCCTCCGTCTCCGTAAGCGGAAGTTTAAATTTTGAAATAGGTAGACGAAATCGAAAGGACATGTACATGCTGCCTGTCACACTTCTTGCGTAGGAATAAGAAGACAACCAAGCAGCATTTCGAGTACGAGTCCAAAGAAGAGACGTATTTGTGGTGAACGCGTCTGGACCAAGGCTGTGTCCGAGATACTCCAAGATGCTCCGCAGAACGACCCTGTCATTTTGGCTTACAGACGCACCAGCCAGAGCTTCCATTGACTTTCAGGAGTTGTCGACCTACTGGAGACCGTGGAGTTCTGTGCAGGCTGCCAGTCAGACTATATCGATCTTCCGTCATCTTGCCTCGTCTGATGATAAGACGGCTATAAATGGACCAGGGAATAGATGAAGACCTCTTTTTTTTTTTTTGCTCAACGCGCTCAGTAGCAGACAAGTAGCAGACGACAAGGCAGAGACACAGACGCTGACTAAGTCGTACAGCGCCTTGTCTGACAGCCATCAATGCATATCAATGGTTTACTTCTCTTTATCCTCGTTGCTGTGGAATGAAGACACCAGCCTTGACATGGACGCTCGATGATTTGTTGACCAAGATATGGACCTCGAAAGAGTCCTCTGCATATCTAGAATCTTTGCTGGACTACTTTCGCGAGGAGAAGGAACCGAGGAAGTTTGAATATCTACTGAGATTAATTGCAGAGTGGTGGTGCGGCAAGTAAGTATCTCCTCTCTTTCTGACATATTGCTTCATGATGACCGATTTGAACAGTGTTTCGTCGACAGACTTGGTCCATCAATGTTCAACTCTGCTTCGCCGAAAACCCAAGTTGCTACGAGACGTGAATTTCCTCCTTGGAAGAGGAGACAGAAAAGCGAAGAAGTGACGATTATATGTTGCCTGGACAGACCAGAAGTTGACTGTGTCGTTGCGGTCTACGCTGATCCTGCTGTGAAAGGGCCTGCTAATCGAGTCGGGATGATACATGCTATTTCTCCCCTTCCACAGTCCAATTTCATCAAACTTCCAAATTACATGTCGTCCGCGCCGTTATCGTGTCTATATACTTCGAGAGATATAGAGAATGATTGGTTTTGGAATAACCTTCACTCGTTGGATGGCGATCTAGCGCCTTTTCTTATGGAGCTTTTGCAAATCGTGTGTATTCTCACCTCTAAATCCGACAGGTGCTGACGGTCGGTCTTTTTATTCATGCAGCGACTCGAAAGTATCGCAGGGGATTCCAAAATAAGGAAGAGACTATTGCAGGGTATGAAGCTTCTCAACAAGCTCCATGGGGCTCTTCCTCCTTCCATTGTTGTACATGATGTCACCCGTGAAGGAACTCATCCCATAACAGGTGGTGGATTTGCAGTGAGTACCCCTTACCTTTTTAAAAAAAATATTCCGTGCTCATTTGCACCTTCTACAGGATATCTGGAAGGGACGAAGAAATGGCCAACCAGTCTGCCTTAAAGTTCTGCGTATCTTCACATCTTCTAGCGACAGGAAGAAATTGTTCAAGGTATGTGGCTCGTCCATGCAACCGTTCAGCTACTCGATGATACTGAGTCATCTCCGTAACAAGGATCTTAGCAACGAAGTCCTCATCTGGAAACAACTGCATCATCGGCACATACTGCCACTCTACGGTGTCAACATGGAGCTATTCCAGCCCAGCTATTGTATCGTCTCGCCATGGATGTCCAACGGTGATATAGGATCATACCTTGACAAATCTGCTGCCACGGATTCGACTTTTGAACGAAAAGTGAAATTGGTCAGCCCAAAACATAGCCTTCCTTCGTGATATTTAAAATGCTCACCTTTTTACCGATTTAGATAACTGAAATCGCAGAAGGCCTCTCGTATCTTCACGAATTAGATCCGCCTGTTATTCATGGCGATATTAAAGGTGTAAGTCTTTTGTCTTTGCTTGACCTACTCGATCCTCATCGCCTTTCTCAACTCATTCTCTATAATCTCTGCTCTAATCCTCTCCTTTCTCTTTATCTTCACAGTCCAACGTCCTGATTTCCGAAGATTTTCATTGCCGTCTCGCAGATTTCGGTCTTTCAGCTATCGAAACACAGACGCAGTCCTACAATGTTACTAATAGCGCTCAAAACCGTGGTTCAATACGATGGTTGGCACCTGAATTGATGAATCCCAACTCTGTCCACACTACGCTTGGGTGCTCCAAGACGAGGGATATCTATGCGTTTGGATGTACGGTTGTCGAGGTATGTTCATTTTTCTATCTCATCATGATATAAACTCATCTGTTCTCCAGATTCTTACAGGCAAACCCCCATTCCCAGAATACAAAATGGAGCTACACGTCATGATTCAAGTACTTTCCGGTACGAGACCACCCAGACCTGCCGAGTGCACAGACGAGTTGTGGGATTTGATTGAAAGGTGCTGGGATGAATCACTTTCTCAGCGTCCTGGCGCCGGTTGGATTTTGAACATTCTTCGGAATTGCTCTTTGGACTTAGGCTCATGGGAAGAAGTTGTGGAAGTGGGCAGTGAAGGAGAAGCAAAAATACCAGCATCTTCGCTGCAGCTATCGTCAATGAATGCTCTTTTCTCCATACCGAGCACGCAGGATCCGCCTCGAGAAGATCAGAATTGGGCTTCACCGGATTCATGGGCCTGTGTGCCTGCCGCCGAATCTGTATCGCCGGTGAAGGATGCGACTTTGGCTTCAGACTCGCCTCAGCCTGTACCCAAAGCCGATGTGGATGAGGATTACGTCCTCATTCGAAAACGCACAGTGTCGACTTCGATATCAGTCAAAGAATCGGGGAGGGCTCGCTCTATACCAATCCAGACGAGTGAGCAGAATCCGGGTGGTGCGGCTTCCGCAGATCAATCCGCCATGCAGACACAGAAACAGAAAGGTACTTTCAACAGCTGTGCCCCTTCTCATATTCCACCCCCTATTTCACCTCAAACTCCCACTTTGACTTCTCTCGTTTCCAAACATAACATTCGCGAGGGCTACGCCACTATTGCTTCTCCCTCTTGTCCAGCCAGCGCCTTCTCTCTCTTGTCCAACGGCGGTGCATCCCTTCGAGGGTCTATTCTTATCAATCCTGGTCTCCCTTCCACTTCGCAATCAGGGTCATTGATCAACCACGGCAGGGTCCATGACAGCCTTGACGGCGTCGTTAGGCGGCCGCGTGGTCCGCGTGGTCCCAGCGCAAGTAGCTTCACAAGAAGGGATAGTAGGATTATGCCAAATCCGACCTGGTCAAAGCCAACCTCACCTGTCCCCGTTCAAAGCTCATTGACTATTCCCAAATCATTTGATCCGCGATCACTTCCAGCGCTGCGTCCTGGCTCAACCACGGGCAAATCAAGCAAAAAGCTTGGATTGATCATCCCTGCCCCTAATCATAGCAACTTTGAGAGTTATGCCGGTCCAAGTGGTTTCACTCCCATGTCTTCTCAGGCTCCAGAGGAGATTTGTATCCGCCCGGCTGCAGCTCCTAGTCATGCCAATGATTCTCTGAGCCATATAATTGAGGAGTTCAATACGGACTTGAGATTGGAGGAGGCAAAGCGTAAAGACGGGGCCTTCTTTTCCAAAGAATGGAACGATGATGCTTTCAAAGAAATATCCCTTCTTTCTGGCGCAGTGCACAAAGTCCAGGAAAAGAAAACAGACAGGATCATGGCATGCAAGATGATTGCCCTACCCATCCGGCAACATGAGGACGAATTGTCTACCATCCATTCCGCCAACCATCCTAATATCATCCTCATGTACGGTGCCTATGCATCACCTTCACCATCCTCCAGACCCGTGAAGCTATTAATGGAGTTTTGTGAAGGTGGAAGCTTGGAAGCCATTGGGAAGTGTCCCAAAGAAAAAGGGGCAGTATTGGAGGAAACCGTTGCTGGTCGAATAGCAGAAGGGGTCCTTCAAGGTTTAGACTATTTACATTCAATGAGGATGACACATCGAGACATCAAGCCGTCTAACATCCTTCTGACTCGTCAAGGCGTTGTCAAATTGTGTGACATTGCTGTGTCCGGAGAGCTCATCGAGTCTTTTGCGGGGATATCTACCGATACCTCTTTATACATGTCTCCTGAACGAATATCAGGGCATGAGTATAACATATGCTCAGATGTCTGGTCAGCGGGGATTTCTCTGCTGGAGTTAGTTCAGCAGCGATTTCCATTCCCTAACGATGTTCCACCCATCGAAACGATGATGTATATTACATCGCAAGATCCTCCGACATTACAGGACAGTGGCAATCAGCAATGGAGCGATGAGATGAAGGATTTTATCAGGCAGACTTTGATACACGACGCAATATCGCGCCCTTATCCGCGGGATATGCTCAAGCACACATGGATTGTAGGATCGATGATGCAAGTAGTTCGATATGGCTAAATGGATAGAATATGTTTGGAACTGGAGTTTCCTGGAAGTGGAAGGGTCCAACGGGTATGTCTCGCTTCTTGTTCACCAACTCAAAACGTTGAAAGCGCTTTTCAGACGCATTCTTGTCACTCGTGTCGTAAATGTAAAGTTCGTTGCGACGTCGTTCAAGACAGTGTAAGTCCACTCTGGGACTGAGGTGCTTTCTTTGAAGATTCACAATTGCACATAGGTACCTCCCCACTGCCAGCGTTGTAAACGGCTCAATCTTGACTGTACATTCTCCTTGCCCGAACCCAGCTTCAAAGGAAAGGAAAGGATGTCCAATGTTAGGTCCTCTCACCACAACTCATTCCCTGGGAACGAGTTCCTCACTTCACCTTTCATGGACACTCCCTACGATGAGTTCTTGTCTCCCAACAACTTCGACTCTCCCGTCTCTCCCGACTTCAATACACCTTTGATGGCCGACCTCTCGTCGTTCGAAATGGACTCCGATTTCAACGACGCACCCCTCTTCGATGACCTCGCGACCTCGATATACGGCGACTATGGTGCATTGACTACGGAGACTGCCAAGGAGGTTGAGCCCATCAAAGAGCATGCTCAGCCTGCTGCTTCAGCATCAACCTACACCTTCTCTCCCGGCACTCCAATGTTGGACGCCGTAGATGCTGTCGACCCCTCTTCTCTCTGCCATTCTCTTCGGATTCCCAAATCCAAGGAAGTTTTTTCCTACTTCGACCTCGTCTGCCTGCAAGACCCATTCTTCAGCAACAGGCACGAGGAAGCACATCACTACCGCCAGCCTCGTTCCTCTCGACGCTCCCACACAATCTCGTCACTATGCCACTCCCTCTACAACCTCTCGCAAGGAGGTACCTGCCGTCTTCGCTCGCAAGCGAAACAGGTCTCTGGCATTCGGTGATGAGAAGGATGAACCCGAGGTTAAACGCGATATCGACGTCGAGTCAACAACGGAGAAGGATCATGATGTTAATGCCAGCAAACCTACAATACCACCTTTCATTCGTTCCTTTAGGGCTCAACTAGATCTTGATGGAGAGGAATCCGATGGAGATGAAATTGTTTATCCTCGTGGCCAGGTTATTCGTCCTCAGGCAGCAAATTCAGGCGGCCATGTGCATTTATCTAGATATGCTTCACTGGTTCAGACTAACAACGTACATGCAGCAGTGGCTTCATCGTTTCCTGCTTCTCCTGCCCCGTTTGAAGCTTATCTCAGTCTTCCTGAGAAAGAACGGGACCAATCAGAGCCTACAAGGAACAGGCACTGAGCAGATGGTTCTTGACGAAATTTTAGACCAGGAGCACTACCTTTCGCAAGTAGTCGAAGAGGGAGACGAACAAGAATTACATTCCTCGCTGTCTTCTCAGGCTCAACAATCTTCATTCATTCCCACGGGACGCAGAAGAGCCCAGATAGCATGTCGAAACTGTCGTAGGCGCAAAGTTAAAGTGAGTAGTACGTTCCCTTCGTCCTTCGCTTTTTTCGCTTTTTTTTTTTCTGAACGTTTCTCAGTGCGTCACAAACGAAGAACCTCCTCATGATCCATGTGAACGCTGTACCAGGATGTCTTTGGTTTGCGAGTACGTCGCAGTCGGAGAAACCAAGTCCACCGCCAACGCCAACGCCGGTGTCCGGATCGTCTGAGGAATCCTTGGAGACGCTGTCTGAAGTGTCTTCGGTCGACGAAGGAGTGATCGAGCTATCTTTCCTGAGGGAGGTCTCTCGTTCCTTCTCCCATATTCTATCTCCAAGCTCGAGAAGCAGTGAAGTCACTGTCTTACCAATGGCCTTACGCATGTCACCGTCGGAGGAACCAGCGTTCCGCTCGTGGTATCGAAACGGAATGTGGCGACGGGTAGAACGGCAAAGGCTAGTCATAATCAGAGGGGGCAGGAAACTACCTTTGTTTGCCCCGTACCTGGGTGTGGGACCACGTTTACGAGGAGCTTTGATCTGAAAAGTGCGTCATCTATCATCTGTGTTGATCAAGCCAATCTGATCATTCTCAATCTATACTCTTTTCAACCCCTTCCTCATTCCATTCCTTTCCACGCAGATCACATCCGCTCGCACAACGAAGAAAAATCCTTCAAATGCCATTGGCCGGATTGCAACATGGGTTTCGTCCGTCAACACGATTGTAAACGACACGAGCAACGAGTCCACATAAATCACCCCTCATTCACATGCGAAGGATGCCAAGAATCATTCGCGAGGATAGATGCGCTGATTAGACATTTGGAAAGTGAGGCTGGAACGCAGTGTCACAAGGTCTGGGAAACCAGCGATTCAGCTGGATCGGCAGGGACAGAAAACGAGGGGAATACAGGAGAGAAGAGAAGAAGCAATCGATCATCGGCTATGCCCGAGACTGAAGACGAGTCAGACGTTCCCATTTCTATTTCGCCATCTAGTCAGATCCTTCGTCGTGCTGCGCGTAGCAAAATTCCCAGACCAGTTCTACCTGGTGATGGAGGTAAACATCGGTTTGGCCCGGCCCGTATGGAGTCAGAGTGTTATAGACTCTCGTCAGATGCTTGGTGGAACGACGATAGATTGGCCAACGCCTGGAAAGGGTACCGTCTCAGACAAGGGATCACTCAGGCTGTCAGCTAGTTTTGGAGAGGAATTGCTTTCAGCTCGTTTCTTCATCCTCTTGTGCTTGTCTTACAGATACTAGAATGTACTTTGTAAATTGTATTGTATTTATCGGTATATCTGTTTTTGCAATGTTGTCGAATACTTACGCTCGTAGCCTCATACCCTTTGTTCTGCTAAGTTTGCTCTCCAATCGGTGCCGAAGCACATGTACGTCAATGCACTATGATGTTGCAGATTCTTCGTCTGGACTTGGCATAAAGACACTCCGAAATAAACGAATTGTCATAGCATTTCCAGTAACCTCAAGTAAATACAACAAAGCTTGTTCCTTATAACCCCAATTACACCCAATAAATTAAGACAAAAAGCACGAGAAATTGTACCAAGTTTCGAGTTGGGTATTATTGCGAGCGAATTGCGAGTTATGGACTAGTTGGACCAGTGAAGCCAGTCGTTGAAGTTGAGGTAAGGAATAGTCTCGCCAGTGTTGGTCCAGGAGCGGATGGGCATCCAGAACTTCTCAATGACGGTGTCGACGCTGTGGAAGTGAATGTGAGATTCACTGAAGAGTAAAAACGTCTGAAGAACTCACTCAGGCCAAACAGGGGTATTCAACTCCGTAAGAGTTCTGTAGAACCAGTCGATCTGTAAAGTGAAAAATTACAAGTCAGATTTTATCCTCTCCAAAGCAGAGAAACGAAAAAGAAACACATACGTAGTTCTGACGAGTGATAGGGCAAGCACCACCCTGGCTCTCAGGAATCCAGGCGCAGTCTCCAGCTATGTCAGCGTAAATCGAGAAATCGAGGTTGGGGAGTTGAGATTGAGCAACGCCGGCGAGTGAAGGTTGAGAGCATTTAGCGAGTTGAAGGACGTTTGCGACACCATCGCAAGTAGCTGCGACGGCGCACGAGTTGATGCTATAGAAAGGAGTGTTGGAAGAAGCGACGGTTTTCACGCAGTCATCGACCTACATAAGGGAAGAAAGCGTCAGAGATACTCTCAAAACAAATATACTACACGTATACCCACCATGAAGGAACAGACGGGATCGTTGACCAGACCTTGGTAACTTCCCTTCTGTGCTTCGGCATCAGCACATGTGGTGTCGGTAGGGAAGATGTCGATGATGGTGGTTGTACCAGTGGGAGGAGTGATGGTTGCAATAGGGGAGGAGTCGATGATGGTCGGGCCAGCAGGAGGAGTGTTGGTTGCAATAGGGGAGGAGTCGATGATGGTCGAGGCGCCAGAGGGAGGAACGACAAGAGTCGTACGCGTGGGCTGGCTACTGGAAGTAAAGACGTCCGGGGTACCACCATTGGTTATGCCAATGAGTTGGCGGCGGTCAATGACTGCTGCCGAAGTGGAAGCGGCAAAAATTGCGAGGGTTGCAAAGGTTGAGGAGAGTCTCATGTCGGATTATGAAAGAGAGTGGAAGGGAGTAAGGACTGGGTTGGACACAAGAGTATGGGGAGGGGAAGACGGAGAAGATGTTTGAAGGAGTTTGATTCTTCTACATCCTTTATATGCATGTGGCCTAGCCCTAGGTGTTCCCATGCGGCAGAAAAAGATGTATACCTCGTCATAAATTCAACAGATGAAACAAGGAAGGCTTCGTATTATCGTCAGGCACCACCTCTTGCTATTGAGACTACTGGCAGGCAATCAGGGACCAACGAAATATGCGGAGGATGTGTATCACGAGTGTACATAGCTCTTAGTCAATTCGCCCCTCGATGCAGCCAGCAGAACGGGATCCAAGAGCGAGGCAGACAAAAGGCAGAGGGTTTGTACGACGAACTATGGCGACGACATTGAACCGAGAGACGTTGGCACAGTGCAGAGATATCCTGCCAAGCACTAGAAAGATGGTTGCTAAATGCTTCCCGAACTTCTACTCGGCATAAAATGTGCACATCGTCTTCGGCTACCAGTCGCCGTTGTGCGACGAGAGGTAGTATTTCGACCACATGACCGCGTAACGCATCTCAGTCAGGGTCAATTTGGTATCGAGTAACGCATCACAGAGGCTTTTTGGAGTGTTTTATTACCCAAAAAAAGGCCGTGGGAGCGCCGACAATGCCGGAAACTTTCCCAATATAGTAATTCGGCCATGTCATGGAACAAAAAGTATCGTGTCACACACCAAAGTGGCCGGTCATATGGTCGAAATACTACAGTAGTCTGTTCTTTGTCTGCTCTGAAATGTGTTTGGCCCACTTACTACTTACGAACTTGAAGTTGGCGCGCTTGAATGACAGCGTCAACTGCACCTGCAGTGTCTGTAATCCACAAAACTGAGGAAAGTATACCGTAACGATTCTCGTTAACTATTTATGAACTGAAGCGAGTTTTCTGATGGCAGCAGGTCGAGGAGCGTCAAGCATAATGCATGATGGTGGAAAGGAGACAAGGTGGAATTTTAGCGTGAGCTTACCGTCACGGATCATGCACTGACAGTGACAATGAATACTGTATAGTCTACTTGTCTCGGATCTCGTTTCTCCATGCACCCGGGGTAATCACCAACAACGACTATGAAGTCCACCATGAACCTCAAGAACATCGCCAGAAGCCGCGTTCCTCTGACCGTCGGTATACGTCGAGAAGACCCCTGTCGCATCTGGGAACGACGCGCCCCGCTCACTCCAGATGCAGTCAACGATTTGGTGGAACGCAGAGGCGTACAAGTCCACGTTGAGCAATGTGACAGAAGGATTTTCACCGACAAGGAGTACGAACAGGTGTGTGCCAGTGTCTTCTCGTCGAACATCACAATTCCTCTTTCGTCAGCTACCCGTTGTGACGCCAGGAAGGAGCCAAAACACGTTCTGTACATTACCTATCCGTCAATTCCATATCTATTTCTTCAGACAAGACACAGTTGACTGAATGAGATACCTATACAGGCCGGCGCAACTATCCGACCCAACCTTCAAGCAGCTCATGTCGTGTTGGGAATCAAAGAGCCACCGCTGAATGAGCTTTTGCTTAATTCTCTGCCTTCGCCAGTTGGCGGATCGCACTGCGCTCGAACCTTTTTGTTGTTCTCGCATACCGCCAAGGGCCAGACATACAACATGCCCCTGTTGTCGTCTTTCCTCGCTAACAATGATAACGATTCTAATTCTAACCTTTTACCGACCCTCATTGATTATGAGCTTTTGACAAACGAAGAGGATGGAAAAAGGACTGTTGGATTTGGTTGGTTTGCCGGAGGTACGTGTCATGACCGATACTTGGATTCAAACGCGTTTCCTGACCATGGGATTAGTCGCTGGGGTGCTTGAATCACTGTCTTCTATGGCCCATTCTCATCTCGAACTCGGTGTCGCATCTCCTTTCCTTGTGAGCAAAGTTGACCATATGCGCGTTTTCCCCTGTTTTTTGACCCTTTTATCACCCAGTACACCCCCCGGCCGCATACACTCCCTTCCTTATCTGCCCTTCGTGCTTCTCTTCGTGCTATTGGAACACGTATCGCCAACGAAGGCACTCCTGCAGCACTGGGTCCCTTTGTTATTGGACTAACGGGGTAGACTGTCTTCATTAGTTGCGTTGCTTTACGCGTCTGCTAATATGTTTGATACGTTAGGACTGGAAATGTCTCTCAAGGCTGTCTTTCCATGCTTGAAGAGCTTCCCATAGTACACGTCTCGGTTCAAGATCTACCTTCACTGGTTCGGAATCCTGGTATGTTGCTTTCTCCTTTCGTAATCGTTCCTAGTCTTTCGTCAGCGATAATGTCAGCACTGACGCCATCTTAAATTCGTCGTTTGACTTTGCAGATACCGATCTTCGCAAGGTTCGTTTATCATTTATAGACATATCTTCTTTCGAGGGCTCGTGGGCTTTTCCATATACATATCTCTCTTCCTGTCGCTGCTTCCCGGATCTATAGATGCATCTACATCTTTTCGCTCGTCATCCTTTGTCACTTTGTGGTGTACATGTCACAAGCAATGCGTCGTTCCCTGAAATAATCTAGGTTCTACCGTCATCCTCCTTATCCGTCCCTTATCACTTTGCTCTCCTCTCACATCACTCATTCTCTGCTCTACAGCACTCGTTTCTAATCACGTTCTGACAGATATACCTTGTCCACGCCAAACCAGCTGACTACTTCATACGCACTGCGCCTGCAACCAATGGTTCAACTCACTTTGATAGAGCTGATTACTATGCCAATCCCGGAATGTATGGGAGCGTTTTTGGAGAACGAGTATGTGTTTTTCCTTCTGAGATCGATACTTCACAACACCTTGTTCGTGTTTTCATTGTCTGCAAGTGTCTCTTGACACGCTGTATACGATACGATTTCACTTCTACTATGATATGATATTGTCAATCAAAGTTATTCCACTTCCCTTTCACAATCTCTCTCTAGCCTCCGCCCTGGAATCGATATTGACTGGGACTTCATTACAGATCTACCCGTATCTCACCCTCCTTCTCAATGGTACAGGATGGTCCCCAGGCTTTCCCCGGCTAATGACAAATGAACAATTGGCACAAGCACTACCTCTTGCAAAGCTTATCGATACCCACCTTCATCATCATCACGTCTTCCCCATATCAGGCAAACCACCGAAATCATCCAGAGGTCTCAATGTCGGTGATATCAGCTGTGATCCAGAAGGAGGTTTAGAGTTTTTGGAAAGATCTTCGACATTGTCGGATCCTTTTTACAAAGTTAAAGTTCAAGAGGGGTTACCAGAGGTCCAAATGATGGCGGTGGATATTTTACCGACGAGTATACCACTCGATGCCTCTGTACACTTTTCGGATGGGGTGATGAGGTATCTGGAGGGTGTTTTGGATCGGTATGGTGAGTAGAAATTTGTCTTTTGAGGTTTTGGCCGAGAGACATGCTCACAGTATAATAACGTTTTTCTAACTTCAGACCCGAGTCGTTGGAACGCACAAAGCGACGAAGAGGGGGAGCTTAGGAGAGCGACGATTGCGCAGGGTGGCAAATTGATGGATAAACATGAGTGGTTGGGGAAGAAGGTTGATGCGTGGAGGAACGAGCAGCCCTCTCCTGCCACCTTTACCCCTCCAGCAGGAATTCCACAAGACCCTTCGAGGAAACCCTCCGGTCAAGACCAAGGCGTATTGAGAACCAAACGTGTCTTACTGTTAGGAAGTGGAATGGTTGCGGGGCCCGCCGTGGAGAAGATGGCAGAGAGGAGTGATGTGAAGTTAGTCGTTGGTGAGTGCTTCGTACTTGTTTCTCCAGGGAAAATACTTTCTTCTTCACTCCCTCACCGGGATGAGAACTTGTACCTCATGTTGTTTTGCTTTTTCTATATCTCATTTCCTCATTCTCATATTCGTCTTCCGAGTGCCACGAAATTCTGATACGTCTTCTGCCGCGGTCTTTTAGCCAGCAACTCTGGATATGAGCTCAACAATCTCCGGCGGATCGGGCGCGTTGCATCTACAGGGAATTCTGTCGAATACAAGGAAATTAATGTTGGGAATAAGACTGCACTTCAAGAGTTGATTGGACAGGCAGACGTTGTCATAAGGTAGAGATTCTGATCCCTAATATCTTCGAACAGCGCCAAGAATTCAATACTGACTCGCGACCCTCTGTACCAGTCTTCTTCCCGTGCCCCTACACGCCGGAATTGCAGAGCTGTGTATTCAACAGAAAAAGCATTTGGTCACTGCTTCCTATATATCCGATGACATGAGAAAGTTGCATGATCGGTGAGTTTTCATCTAGAGTTTTTTTTGGCTGTATCATCCCGCGATAGCTTTAGATGGTGACCCCGTGACCATGGCCACGCTCTATACTTGCCTTCGCCCTTTCTTGTTTTTGGTACTAGTTCGCTGATCAACCACCCACTTCAGGGCTTTGTCTTCTGACGTGTTGCTGCTCAATGAAATAGGTCTAGACCCTGGTATCGACCACTGTTCAGCTATTTCATTAATTAGCAGACTGCAAGCGCAGAATAAGCAAATTGTCTCGTTTATCTCGTTTTGCGGAGGTCTTCCTTCTCCAGATGTAGGACTAGAAAATATGGGCCCCTTGAGGTACAAGTTTAGTTGGAGTCCGAGGGGTGTATTGACAGCTGCTCTTAATGCTGCGCGCTTCAAGTTGAGAGGCAAGGTAGGTTTACGTCTCATTCCTTCCCTTTCAATGAAGGTTGTTTGACGACTTCTGAGCAGGAATACGAAATCCCGGGAAGTAGGCTGCTAGAGTCATACTTCCAGAACGTTCCGATTTCACCGACAGTTGCATTGGAAGGCTTACCCAATCGAGACAGTTTCCCTTACGCAGCGGCTTATGGTCTTGGGGATATTCATAGTCTCAGGACATTGCTCAGAGGTACCTTGAGGTAAAAAGATTCATCTTCATCTTCAGCTTGTATGGCTGACGACGAAAATATTAGGTACAGAGGATTCTCAACCTTGATGCATTTCTTCAAATCTCTTGGTCTTCTCGAACTCGGCGGATCCATCCAAGAAATCCGATCCTGGCGCGAACTAGTCCCTCGTTCTCAAGCCCTTCGTCGTGAACTCCATCCTGAAGCAGAGCATGTAGATCTGAGGGCTCATTCTCAAGGTGCTGAAGGCAATACGAATGCGCAGGCTTTGTCATGGTTGCTCAGTGATCAGTCCGGGACTGGAGTCGGGTTTGGAGAGGGTTTACCGAGATTGCCCAAGGAACCGATGACTCCGCTGGATATGTTTACAATTTTGTTGGCTCACAAGCTGAAGTATGCACCTCATGAGAGGGATATGGTTGTCATGGCCCATGAAGTTATTGCTCGGACTTCACCAGGCGGGGTGAACGCCACCTCACCTGGTGCTGGGGAGGAAGAGATCCATACGTCTTCATTGATAGCGTATGGAGACGACAGATATTCAGCTATGGCACGTACGGTCGGATTACCTGTCGCCATTGCGGCTCTGGCAATCGTGGATGGAAAGGTGGATAAAGGATTGAGAGGGGTTGCTGGTCCTGGACACGAGAGCGTGAGGGAACCGGTGTTGAAGGGTTTGGTGCAAGTGGGGCTAGGGATGGAAGAGAGTATCAAGAAATCTTGGGTTGGCTCATTGGAAAGGGAGCTGGGACGACCGGGAACACTTTGATGAACATCTCATTATTAAAGCACATTTGTATCCATATATTTCTAAAGCACTCTCATTCATAGCCAATTGACGACGGTGATGCCAAAACGAAAAAGTTCCTCTTCAAAGTGGGGGTACTGCGGACCGAAGACTTTCAGAAACCCAACTTGAGTCCTAAAATCCTAGATTTTCAACTGGCTTTTGGTACCACACGCAGCAAAATTCATTCACGATGTTTTCGAGTTACGGAAAGAACTTGGTCACATCCCTGCTTTAGAGGATGATTTAGATGATGAATTTAATTACTTTGTAGCTAGTTTAACGTCGTCCGGTACACTAGGTAGATGGTCTACCCGGGGCTTAGTGTCGCTTGACCCTGGACCTTGCCCTTTCCTTGTTGGGACCACGGAGAGTATGTGCTTCGGCGCTGACCCTTTCCCGGAGCGGTGAGTGAGTGAGTGGATTACTGTACCATTTCATTCAATTCGCGAATCCGCAGTCACGGCCCCCTAAAATTCGCGAAATTTTTCGAGCTGTCCGAGGTCACAACAGCTCGGGCGCGAAAAGGACAGGTGAAATTCGTGGTAAAATACCCAAAAAAGGCAAATTTCCCGCGAAATTCGCGAAAATTTCTGCCCTGTCCCAGGTCACTGACCCCAATTCGTGAAAAAAAGTTCGCGAGACGAGGTCACAGTCGCAACCCCCTCGAGAATTGATTGAAATGGTACAGTACGCCACTACCTACAAGTCACTGCGGTTAAGGATACAATCTACAGTCGCTACTCTCTCAACTGAGCTATATCCCCACAGTTTTTGGTAGAAGTTTACTTTCCCGATCCTTCTGCCCTACATACATTTGTTCGCCTGACATCGCGGCATCGATAGAATAAGTTCCCATCGGCTTCGTACCTCTGCCTCGAGAAACATGCCGCCTTCGTGTGCCTCAACATATTTGAGTGCACTTCCCGCATCCCAACCCACCAAGACTCTTCGCTACCCTTCGTAAAATCTAGAAGGCAAGAGAAGCACGAGCGCTGACAGGGATCTTCCTGTTGGTAGAGAGCTAACGTTAATTGATGTCCCCGTAGGTTTCTGTCGCCCCACAAACTACTTGATCTGATTTTGATCTCTCGGAAAGCTTCCTTTCATGAAAGCATCAACACAGACTCCAGATTCCTTTGATTCTGGATCGGCGGCTCGGACACTCAGTATTACTTCAAATATAGCCGTTCCCAAGCTGACTAGTAGTGTCACACTACCAAGATCTGATGCATATGCAATACAAACATTCATTTATTTGCTCACGAGTATAAGAGGACCTCTGGGCGTACAAACGCCCCACTCGAGTCTTCCTCAATTTCGCCTCTTCGTCTCTACGTTTTCTGTTCCCCTCGCGTTATTACGCATCATGACCTCAGTCTCTTACACGACTATGCCAGCCCGGGACCCATGTGCTAGAGAGTGGACGTACGGTTTCTTCAGGCAAGGAGAAGAGTGCTGCGTGTGGATGGCAGACCCCGCGTCCAAATCAGGGAGAAAATTGGTATCGTTTCGGTGCGTACGAGACCGTGAGTGACAATCCTCCATTTCGCGATCTGACTGTGAAACTGAAATTCGACAGACCACAGCCGGGGGTCGATGGCAACTAGGGTAAGTAGTCATTCTGTTCGATCCCGCCCCGTCCGTACAGGGCCATGGGCCATGGGCCTAGTTTCTCATCTGCAGCTGATCCTCTTCCCTTCCCTTCCCTGTTTCTCTAGCCGCCCAATCCAGTCTACTGGGAAAAGATCTGAAACTCAATTTGTTATCATTGGCTCTGGGTTAATCGGTTGGGTCGTTGGATCCATTTTCATGCTAGGTGAGCGATATGTCTCTTCTTGTGATATGGTTGCTCTGAACCCCATACATAGTTAGGTTGTCCTTATGTCTAGGCTTGTCGCCTGGCCGATGCATATGTGTCCTATGGAACAAATGTCTTGTATACCTTGTTGTACATTTATGGTTTTTAACATGGTGTTGTGGTTGTGCGTTTTTCTCCCGGTGCTGGTAACTCTAGGGTGTTACTTAGACATGTATTTTTAACGACTGGAAGCCCCGGACTGGTAGATAGGTGGTACATTGTATATTAATCATACATATCTCTACAATACACGATTTAGCTAACTACCTACTCCTTCCTTGGTCTCGGAGGTCCTCATTTTGCTGTACTGCATTTCATACCTCGATATCGGTGCTAGGAAATCACCTGCAAATACACACTTGAGCAGCCGGAGGGGATTGTAGTGCGACGCCAGTCGGGACCATAAGCGGACTACGGAAGAGACTCGGAGTTAGCGGGAGGGGTACAAAACTGCAATCGCAGATAAAGGGTCTAAAGGAGGTGTGCCCACTTACTATATTGAAAGAAAATATTCGAAAACGGCACCGCCTGATTCTATGATATAGAGGAAGGAAATTAGTTTGCACCCCAGATTGGTGTTAGATGATCACACACACACACGCACTTGAATAGTAAGAATGGGACCTTCTCTTGTCGGTGATACTTTGAACGCAAAGAAAATTCCACCTGACGAGATGATAGAAGGAAAGATACGTTTTGTCATCAGTGAGCTGTCCTCGGCGAGTTGTTGGATGGATCCGTGATACATACCTGGAAGCCTCCATGGGTCCTTTACTCGAAGCATGATTGCAAATAGAGGAAAGTGGTTCATAAACGCAAGCTGTGTTTCCAAGCTTGCCTGGATGAGAATAGTCGCCAGGCGCATCTGCGAAGAGAGAGGCATTGACATCATGACAGAAGTAGGGTCCTTTGATCAACGACGGACGAACCAGTGCGAATAATGAGTAATAAGCCAGCACAGTCGGGAATAGAAATGTCACTAGTGTGAACAGAATTGTTCCGAAGAGTAGCTGATCGACGTCGTACTCCCAAGAGTCTGTCCGATTTCGCAACACGTTATAGCGTTTGCCTGTTGTAGACTGCCTAGTTAGTGAAGCGTAATAGGCTTGCACGGCAAAGATACGCACCCCGAAACAGGTTCCACAAGCTTCCGACCATGATGAGTATCCTCGCGTAGACTGCGTTCGCAATGACATAACACACGTAGATGTGGACAGTTGCAAGTGACAGAAGATCAGAGAAGAGCGATATAGACATCGTCATTCCACCGATGACGCCACCAAGGGAACTGAAAAACCCGAAGACATAAATAACGGCGGGAAGATAAGGAAATCCGCGGTGTAGCACACCTGTAGTGAGAATAGAACGCGTCAGAAAGAGTTTTAGACATAATGAAGACATAATGAAGACATAACGAGGACATAACGAGGACATAACGAGGAAATAACAACGCAACTCACTTCCCCACATCTCGACCAAGTCCACAAACGTGTGAGAGTAGAATCGGGAAAGCTCAGTGTTGAGCTTGAGGCCAGCGGGCCAAGAGTCAAGCCAACGAAGGACCCATTGGATCCAATTGATGAGTATACTCTGTACGCCAACTTCAGACCGTGACTTGCTGGAAAACGAGGTGGAACGCACTTCAACTGCACTGCTCAGAAAATTGGCAAGGACCACATGATTTTCGCAGAGAAAGGAACCAAAGGCGTAGCCGATTGTGATATCATTCAAAATTAGCCATACATTGTTGAAGAAACTGAGAAACGTGAATGAGGCAAAAAGATGCATTCGACAGCAAGCCAAACTCACTTTGTATATCGCATTGAGTAGGTAGAGGTTGGCATCGTCTCTCTTCGCCTGATGGCGGAAATTTCAGATACTAGAAAATTCGTCTGCTCCATTCGGACATCTATCTGCTGAACTAGGACTCAGTGAGATATCCACGGACGTAATAGAAGAGGGGTCGAGCGTACTGGTGGCGGATACATCCTTTAGAAGAATGGTATATGACTTGAAGTCCCAGGAGGTGAAGATAGGCGTATTGCACACCATAATGAGAGCCCGAATGACCAAGGACAGAACATGAGAGCTAGTGGCGCAGACGAAGCCTAAAAACCACCGAGATAAATTGTGAATCTGAGAGGGAAGTAAAGTTCGCGGAGAATGTGGATAAGGTTGAAGCAAGGCATCGACCGCTCCTGCTGCGTTGAACTTGCACGGTATAAGCCAGATTGAAGACTCGAGACCTGAGGACCGCATACCTGGTTTAGTACTTTATCACTGATTCCACTGCCTTCCGCCTGAATGTCCGGAGAAAGTGGCCCAAAAGTATATCCAGGTAGACTCGTTGGCTTTTTCGTACCGTCAGCACTAGGCACACCAAGCGCGTAGTATCTAAGAGACCTTGGAGTGTGTCGGTGATAGAATACGATGTTATAGTTCCTACAAAGTCGTTAGCAACAAATCAAGATCGTATGAAGATGTCACCCACGACTTCACGCAGTCGAAGTGTAAGGATGGCACCCAGATCTTGGTTCCAGAGAGAGCATCTGCACCGTCACATCTTCCGAGAAGAACCAAGCTTTGGGCGTTGATCCTGGTCAGGTTTGCGGATGTAGATTTCACAAATTTGTCCAAAATTTTTTGCGTTTCTGTTGCCTTTGGGATGTCAGAAAGTTACCAGCCAAGGTACCATTTCGCGTACATTTTCGGTTTGAAGTACACCTGCTACACATATCGCAGGCTTGACCCAGCCATAGCAGTATCCGGAGAGGTTGCAGTCAAGAGGGTAGAAGATGGTAGCAGTCAACATACGCGCGAACACGTGAGGACACATCCGTTTTGGGCAAAGGTCGCAAGGCACACCACTGGCACTAAACAAACCACCTTCCCGTCCTCAATCCCAGCAAATTTCCCCCCATGGATAACTCATTTCAAGGCCAACCCTCAACTCCTACTCGCCGACCAGATCTGAAGAGGAAACTCGTCGTGGTGGGAGACGGTACGCAACAAAACCTTTCCTTTATGCATCACTGATTTACCTTTTTGTTGGTTGGATTAGGTGGTTGTGGAAAGACTTGTCTGCTAATCGTGTATGCAGAGAACCGATTTCCAGAGGTGAGCAGAGAAGAGTCAATCTCATACTGTGTTCTGACGAAAACGCGTCTTTTACCGAGACTTAGGCTTATATACCGACTGTATTCGAGAACTATGTAACCCAAGTCCAGTTTGATGGGAAAGAGATTGAGCTTGCATTATGGGACACGGCTGGCCAGGAAGAATACGACAGACTGAGGCCTCTTAGTTATCCGGAAAGCAACGTCATCCTCATCGTGTTTTCTATCGACTTCCCGACGAGTCTTGGGAATGTCCAGGATAAAGTGCGTTATCGTGTCTACTCCCTGAGCTCATCGCGTTGACATATCGCCGTGTTCGAACCCTTCAGTGGTATCCAGAAGTGGCACATTTCTGCGAAGGCACACCCCTCATCCTGGTCGGTACAAAGATCGATCTACGAGCCGACGAACAAACCAAACGCATGCTAGGTGCACAAGGTCAAATAACAGTAACACCAGCACAAGGAGGTGCAGTTGCCAAGGAAATTGGGGCGAAATACATCGAATGTTCCGCAAAAACAGGTCGCGGTGTGCAAGACGTCTTCAATTTAGCTTTGAAGGAGAGCATGAAGGGACGGTGGAACAAGATTGTTAAGGAACGTCGTTGCGTGGTCATCTAGCCTGACTTGGGCTCACCATAGGCATATGCAGACGACTTCGACGTTGATGACTGACTGGGGTCGGGGTCTGGACACATGGACGCGTTTCTGACATTTGCATTGCTTATACCCAGCCCAGATTTTGCCAATAGGCAGGGACTATTGACATCACAGACAGACAGATTCGTGCATCATCTATTCACTGCATTTTTCATATTTATCATTCTACGCAGTCTGCTTCCCCTTTCCTTATGCACCATCATTGTACCAACAGCTTACTGATAAACCACACAAATAATAGAGGCGATTAGTGGGCATCCTAGGCTAAAGCCAGCTTACTAGGGTTTCAGGACCAAGTCCTTCAACTCTTTGTATTTGGTTAGACTTTAAGAAATGAAGCTCCTAGCATCACTGCGAAGGCCGATTTGCATGGGGAAAACGCTTCAGCTTCCAATAGTCGACGGGCCCAGACGCGACATTAGCTCATGAGGACTACTCCCTAGACCAGACGCCTAGAAACCTGTGAGCATAAACGGTATTTCGGTCCGCTGGGATGACTGACAGAGACTAAGGACCGTACTAGCATATCGGTTGTATAGCGAGCCTGGAGCCTGTCAATTGAGCAACCACTGGCACTATGGCAAGGAGCGGTGACTTGGAATACGGGACATAGATGTTCCTTCCCAGTCAAATGTCATCTGAGCTAGCGCGGTGTTCAAGAAGTAATGCAAGCATAAGAACAAAGCATAGATACGCCGCATGAAGTAGTGGAGCCAAGCTGCAGGTCCTGGGGTACTGCGCGACAGTAGGCTCCTGCTTGCCAGCCTTGACTCGGAGCGCCTGAGCGCAAAGGCTCTTTGAGAGATGTTCTTGCTCTTATCAACCGCCACTGGTATTTCGTCCCGGTTACAGGATATCTTTAGTGTTGCAAGTGTTCGGGTGGCCGGGCAAAAATTTGTACTCCGTAATAGTATTGACCCACCGCAATTTTATCCTTTGTCAGAATCAGAAATTTATCTTTTGCACAACAGACTGTGACCTCTCGGACGTGGCAGAACGCCTCTTGCAATGAGCTTTCTATTTTTAGTCTTAGAGCGCCCCCCCCCCCCCCCCAAAAAAAAAAAAAAAAAAAAAAAAAAAGTGCGTTACAGGATATGCCTGGGGAGTGTTCAAAGGTCTCGAGTACGCGTTACTATATCCAAAATGACCGGTGCTCGTGGGGGTGCGTTACGCGTTACACGAACACTTGGTCGAAATAGTACAATAGATTAGCTGGGTATTGTGAACCGGTGTCTGGACGACTCGTAGATTCGGGGACAGAACGGGCTTCATAACTCACGCTCAAGGTCCGTAGGTAGTAGCAAAGAATCTTGATGATGATCTGAATCTTGTCAATGTATGCCCTTGTATTGCCCTGCTCTGCACGAGCCCGAGTGGGAAGTCGGAAAATAGACGGACGAGTCACTAGACTCACTACTCATTGTTCCTGAGAGAAAATATACGCTTATGGCTGCTGAATGCATTTTAAAAAAAATAATCAAGGAACATGGTATTAGAGTAGATCCGGTAGTGTGTTCTATACATGGTGGACTGAAAGGAGGCTACCATCGGACCTGGTCGTCGTTCTTTCAGCTTGAAAATAGAGTGTGTACAAAGAAGTTACTAAAATTCCGACTCTGACTCAGGCGACTTGAGTGGATTTGACTTGCCTGCCATAGTGCCAGAGTGCCAGGTGGCTTGCAGGTGGCCCAAAGGTGGCCAGGTATCTGTTGAGTGGATTTAACTTGCCTGCAATAGTGCCAGAGTACCAGGTTGCTTGCAGGTGGCCCAAAGGTGGTCAGATGTCTTCGTCTTCTTCTATTTCTTCCTTAGCGTGCAGATCCGGAAGCACTAGACACGCAGTCAAGGGTCCGATCGATGACAAGAATAGGGTGTTCACTATTTCCTTTGTCTATACATACCGTTATACCCTATCTTATCCTAGACTCGATGCTTCAGAGTATTAATCACGCATCGCAGAGAAGAGAACCAAAGATCACGATGCGTGAAACAACTTCTTGCAATTGGTGTGGTATTATCTTGAAGGGATAACGAATTCTCCGACTTGAACGCGCAAAAACATGGAAAAGTACATACAAAAGCAAAACCAGAATTTTCATTCTGCCAAGAAAGTAATAATATGGCTTAGTCTTCTTCGTTGAACGATTTGATCAACTTGGCGGGAGAAACTTCCGACTTCTTCCTTGCTTCTTCCTAAGTCATGTCGTTCGACCTGAGGCTGAAATCGCGGGAGGAACCGGGGTTGGTTACCTGCATGGAATCGATTTCAATGTCATTCAACGCCGCTCATGTGTACATAGTGTTTCACCCCATCAAAGTTGGAAGCCTACATACACGGTCCAAGTATTTGAATAGCGAGCAGCTGCCAGTGCCAAAAAGGCAAGAAGAGTGCCTGAAATGAGGGGGGGTCTTCCGTTATTGATTCTCGTCGAGAACTCTGTATCTGTATTAATTGAGTACTATCTGGGGCATGGCCATAGGCTGTGGAGCGCTGTTTACTTACTTACCCTGCCCTACCTTCTGTCTGCTGCCAGTGTCTTATGCATGACGGGAGAACATGAGGCCTGGGGCTGAGGCCGAGGATTTGATTTTTGTGAAATTCAGCGCGAGTGGGGGCTTCATACATGAGAATATTGGGTGTGCTCGAAATGGGTCCTGATAGACTAGTATTGCCAGTGACAAGTACAGCCAGAGTCTGAATCCTTACTCAAGTCTTGACTGATCACCCTGAAACTGAACAGAAAAGGTTAAAACTTTGATCCAAGTACCGGCCTGAATAAGGAAAGCGCTTAGCCTCTTCGTGGAGATCAAAACAAAACATGGGAGTCGAAAGAAGTAACCCACGAGGGATACAGCTGGCCTAGTAGATTAGGTTCAGAGAAATCTCCCTTGTCGTGCAGATCAAAACATGGGAGTCTGGGAGTCGAGAGAAGTAGCCCATGACCACGAGGGAACCAGCTGGCTGCGAGGCATGGCATAGTAGATTAGGTTCAGAGAAATCTCCCTTGTCGTGCAGATCAAAACATGGGAGTCTGGGAGTCGAGAGAAGTAGCCCATGACCACGAGGGAACCAGCTGGCTGCGAGGCATGGCATAGTAGATTAGGTTCAGAGAAATCTCCAAGTCCTATGAACCTGATGTTGCCAACTTGTGTAACTTGTTCCATCAGAAAGAGCTTGACGGTGAGTCTGCGACAACACATGTCAATTGATTTTAAAGATCTAGAGCGCCACACATGAAAAATATGTATGTATGTAAATGTCCTTCGAGTCGTTGAAAAAGGAGCCTGGAATCAACCTGGAATCACCGCAAAAATTGACGGAGGAAAACATTCGCAGATATGGTCCATTTTCGCATATTTTCCTTGTTTAAGAAATGCCAGAATATTTGAGGCTAACCGAGGTTTATATTCGGGATATAGTGCCAATGTTTTTCTGGAAACGATTTTGACGCGCTCAGCTATTTTCATGCCAGAATCTAGTAGTAGTAGCAGGATTTCAAGTTGGCTGGCCAGCCCAGAGTTATATAACCAAGGTCCAAGTCACTTGAACTCGAAGCTGCTTGTTAACGTTGTACTGAGCCAAATACGGACCTTTACCATGGCCACTTCTGTAAGAGCGCAAATCTCCTAGATTGAGGCTAGAGCATAGACCTAGAAATCTCAATAAAAACGATATAGATGTCAACAGGAAATATTAATCTCCCTTGTCTATGTTTTCATAGACCTGAGCCAGTCACTTCTGCAAAGTTTTGATTGAAACTGCTTGGACAAAATGTTGACAAAATCCAGCACTTTTTTGAGGTCACAGTGAGGTTTTCTACCCGTTGAGCAACTGAAAAACCAAGGCGAGACATTACCACAAAGGAGACGCGTGAGGAACGATGATGTTTCACCTGCAGGAGGTAGTGGCGCAAACAAAGAATCGGGGAGCGAGCTTGCTCATTTTTTTCGGGATCAGTTGGTTCGATACGTTCACGCAATCAAGACAGGCGAGTGAAGGAGTTGATTTGGGAGAGGAGGAAAGCGTTAGAGGAGAGAGTGACAGAGTCTTTAATGAACACGTCGATTTGTGGTTCAGAAAGGTACTCGTTGGGAGTTGGTTGGGAGGTGGCAGGAATAACGGATCGGAGTCAGGAGAGTGGGGAGGTTGCCAAGAACGTAGTCCAAGTCTGATAACCAACAAGGAAGGTTTCTGGCCCTGAGGTCAAAGAGAGCGTGAAGGACGACACGAGGGAGTTTGTGT
Organism: Tetrapyrgos nigripes; assembly: GCA_013368315.1. Lineage (NCBI taxonomy): Eukaryota > Fungi > Basidiomycota > Agaricomycetes > Agaricales > Campanellaceae > Tetrapyrgos > Tetrapyrgos nigripes. The sequence continues at coordinate 97,213 of JAACJM010000191.1, read as the reverse complement.
GGTGGAAGCTGGATCACATATTAATATTTCAGATAGACCGTAGTCTCACAGAGCCAATATGGCACGGCAGACCCATATAGGGCGAATAGCAGTTTCAGTGAATAAAGATGTGAGGATGGAATTGTTGGAGAGACCAAGAATACGACGAAGGAATTTGGATTGGTCATGTTCAAGGAGTTTGACACAGAGTTGACACAGAGTCACTTGAAAGGCTACTTGATCGCGGTTTGTCACGTGCTTGTTTTAACTTCTTGTCGCTCAACGACCCCGCGACAAGTTACAACTTGCTCCAAAATTTCGTGTACGTTACTCTACCTAGGCCTACAACCGTGTAGGAGTATCTTACAACCCAATAGAAGATGTTCACCTTTTCCGTTTCCAAAAATTTGCACCCGTTCCCGTGCTATGTGCCAATTGGCCTTTCTAATCCTATCGACGAAATAGCACTTCAGCGCACTAGGCTAAGGCAGAGGTTATGCACTACCTTTGGCCATGGGGTCCCTTCCCTGCGCGGCTGCGCCCACATCAAGAGAACGCTGGTCGTAACATCATACAAGGTGTAACTACTATGTATGACGTGCCTACTGATGGAGGGACGACTCTTGTTCTGGTACCCGCTCTTTTAACAGTCCGAAATCTTAATCAACTCTCACTCTTGAAAAGTTGTCCTAGTCCTGGTCAAACGTTCTTCTCTGAATTAAAAAGAATCCTCCATCCCCAAATCCAAAGCTCAATGAGCCATCGTCATCTCCTCCCACTCTCCCTCCTCTGTCCTCCAAACTTAGTCCTTCTATTCGGCACACCCAGCTCCACATAATCCATCTCTATCGGATCCGCAAGTAGCAACACAACATTCCTCAACGCCGTCTCCCAATTCTTGTTATTCTCCTCATTCCCGGGCCCATCGCCTTCTGTCGGCTCCTAGGTCACTTCTTTTCGCCTCATCCTCTACACTCTGAAGCGGAGACCCCGGAACTGGTCTTCATCCTTCAGATTCTTGAGCGCTCAATGTCTGGGCAAGCCATTTTTAATAGGGACATGGGTCAATTTGATGCTGTATACACTGGTTATGAACCAGGCGAGCGCGCAAGAATAGATGGATGATCCTTTACTTCGAACTCAAGTCGCATTTTGGTCACATCCTGCGTAGACCCATCACTATTTCGTAAACTATCGGCTCATTCACAAAATAACTGTACTGGCTGCGAATTCCTGCGACACGTTAGTAATAATTGCTGCCTGCGCTAATGTATACATCGTAAGTCCTTGTGTCAAATCCGAGTCCGGTGCTCCGACTGATGAATGCGAACTTTGTAGTTCTCGGTCCTTACTCAAAGCAAGTCGACGATTTGAATGGCTTTACAGTATTGTTATGGCTGTGTATTCAGGAGACCCGCCGCTTCTGTTATCATTAGGGCTAAATCAGTGGTACGTGGTAGGAATTTTGATCTTTCAATCAAGTTGTTGATCAACCTTGCGCTCCCCAGGCCAATGCCCTTGTTTGTCGGTTCGTCGGGTGCGTCAACCGTTGTCTGTCAGGCCTTTATCTTGAACCGATATTGTAATCTGTGCGTCGACTGTGAGACTTGCAGGTGAAATACTCTTAATTAACTTGATCTTCAGTACTACTACTAGAAGAAAATTTGTTGCTTGTGCCATTGGCCTCGTTATCTTGATAACTGTGGGTGTAGAACCAGGTGTACAGCCGTCAGCGCTGTCCTCGGTTATGCTGCAATTGTTAGTTTGGAGGTTCCGTCTACGTTACAGCCAGTCTGTTGATCTCTATAATGTCAAAATCGTCGATGCCAACCTAGTCGCATCAAAAGCTATTTTTCGTCTGAACATCAAACTTGAATGCAGTGCCACCATTCGGACAATATCATCTGTTGTGGTATATATTCTTCGTAATGGCGCTGGTGGTACATTACTTGCAAACTGGTCACGGCGTCGACTCGGAGTCCAGATCATCGAAAAGGTTAGCACTGGATTTATTTCCCTTTGGCTTTGGATCCGAGTCATTCCTCAAACTTGGCTATAGGCTCATTCATCGCTTCTGCGTCTTAGCAGTCCGAACAAGCTTTTCCACAGCTTTAATTTCGATTACAATGCTGGTTTTTTGGGTTATGGTAAATGCCTTGTGCTGACTCTGCCAGATAATACTGGTAAGTGCTTCACGTTGTCTATAGTTCGCTACCATCGCTCTTATAATGTCTGCGTTATTAGTTTAAGCAGTTTAATTGATTGGTTTCTAACATCATCGTTTCCAAAATATATTCCGGCGCGTTGTCTTGGCCATTGTTCTAGCAAGAGCCGTCAGTTGAGACAGTACTTGGTCCGACGTTGACATCCATCTTAACCCCTGGGGTTAGCACCTCGTCAGTAAGGGTCAGTCTTTAAATTTGGTCAGTGACTATTCTAAATTTAAAGACGTCTGACAGAGTTCCAATCGTAGAAATGCGGTATTCAAAAATTTCTGTATTCTCTGCTTCGGTGAGTATTGTAAAGTTTCCTTCATGATCTTCAGGCTGCTCCTCTCTAGGGTCCCATTTTGGGGGAAGGGTATCCAGAAGTTCTCGTACTCGGGATATACATTGGATGAGGGCACATCCCATCCCATCCGGCGTTGTCTGATTTCTACACAATCGCGACACTAGCAGTGGTCGTTGGTAAAGGGCGTATTCCGTCGTCCTGGGAGGGTAATTAATGGGGCTGCCAGGTCTTCAACTCGCCCTACTGTTGTCAGATAAGAGCTTCTGGTTCTCCATGAGGCATCCGCTCGTCATGGAGTTAGTAAGTCATCGTATTCTGGGGTCGGTCTGGGGTCGGCTTGAGCATGGTGCCATATGGCGTTCGAAGGCAAGTCCTTCTATTTTTAGGCTGTACTTTTTCCTAGTATTACTTGAGCGCGCTGGAAGATTATTCATGGACATTCCTACTAGTCTCCCGTGTTTCCATACCGTCCTTTTCCTCCCCTTCATAGAACTATGGCTTCTGAAAAATCTGCACAACCTCTGACTACCCCACGTCCAGGTGTCAGCATACGGTACTGCCGCCCAGACGACATTCAGGCCATCAGAAAGCTGGTTCGTGTTTGTCTTCTTGAAGAAGGCAAGTCTTTTGTGCTTTTGTGGTAACCACGTCACTAGCTAGACGTCAATACTCATTGTATTGTTCACAGCCGGTTCTCCTGCCAGAGTCGCTCTCGCAAGACGGGCAAAATCCTACCCATTGTTATTCGCCTACTTTATTTTGCTCGTCTGCTCCCTCAATGCTTGCAGGTTCAGATTCCTCTCAAATACAGTTGCATATACTATCACACTATGTTGTATACTCCTAGACGCGATTTACATCGGCGGATCCCTGCATGCTTCTGTCGGAGCCTATATCAACTCTGCCATCGCAACAAGCTTCAAGAGCGATCTCGAAAATCCTGTTGCATATTACGAATTAGTACCAGCAAAAATTGGTGACGCTACCAGTGAATATGTTCCTTCTGGAGTCAAAGCCTTTTGGATTGCAGAGGCGGTCTCAGCATCAACGGGGAAGACTGAAATAGTTGGAACCATCTCTCTCGGTAGGCAATTAAGCGTCCGTTTCATTGACTTGTGCTTACTCTGTGATAATCTAGACACATCTTCCAGTCATAAAAAAGTCGCAGGAACAGGGGAGTTGTGCAGAATGTTTGTGTCACCTTATCATCGGCGTCTGGGCATTGGTGCCACTTTGATGGACGCTTGCGAAGCAAGAGCGAGACAGTTTGGACTTGACACTATGGTCCTGAATACCACTCCCAATCAACGCGCTGCAATCAACATGTACGAACGTGCTGGGTATAAGTTCTACAAGTCGAGAGATTTACCATCAGGTTGGGGAACGATGAAGTTACTGGATTACGGGAAGGACTTGAGTTTATGACTCGAACATTATAATCAAAATTTAATAGATGTTGAATGTGCACTCATCTGTCGCATTTGAGAGTTACGTACACAATGAGAATAGTATATGGTTTGCTTGCGTCACTGAGTACGGTCCCCCCGAGTCAAACATTTGTCTGAGATCCAGTTTTGCACGTTGACAATAGCGTTGCTTGCAGGAGGAAGTCAAGGGAGGGTAAAGACGTGAACAATGACAGAAGGGAGTTGGAATAGTAACCGGGTAAATGAGATCTTGACGCTCGTCTTTTAAATTTTGGTCCCTTCTCGTGCTCTCAATTATGAAAATCTGTACCGAGCTATTGACGTCTCTTGAAATCCGAGAAGTTACTATCGCTGTTCTAATCTATGTACCCAAGTACTTTGAGGAAACACGATACTGTTCTGATTGTACGCATACAACCAAAGGCACTCGTAAACATCCCAATCATCACGCATCCAGATCCAAACCCTCAATCCACTCGAGCAGATCACCGTTGACCTCGTCTGGGAGGGCCATCTGGACCCAATGATCCGAATCATACTCGTGGAGAGTCACTGAGCTATCACTCGCCGCAAGAGCTCCTGCCAAAAAGATTGCAGCAACTGGGCCGTAGTCTCGCAAAGCAGCACCAAAGAAAATTGGGTTGTGAATGAGTGCGTTTTCTTGTGGAATACCTAGTAAAACCAAGATAGAAGTCTCCATTACTGTTGGTAGAACAGAGGATTTGAAGGGGGATTCGTACCTTGATCGTCCTGCCCTTCGAGGGTACCGCGCGCAATTTTGTACCAATTGAGAGGAGCGGCTAAACCGCCTTGGCGGATGACTTCCATTTGAATGGCTCGTTCCTATGTAGAAGAGGCAATTAGTTCTAGTATCTAATATAAAAATTTTCTAGGCTCACCTCGGGTGTAACATAGTCTACTGGGGGAATCCTGGTGTCATTCGTGATAAACGCCTCCAAGGCTCCTAATGGAGACCAGTCCGTGATCATTTTAGTGGTGTCTTTCGTGTAGACTATGTCCCAAAAGGAATCGAGATGTTTCAGAATGGTATGATCTGCGCCTTCCGAGGAAAAGAAATCCCAATATCCAAAATTCTCATAGCCAAGTACTGCTTTGCTCTAGAGTAAACAATGGTGTCGATGCAACATAATTAAGAACTGAAGACCACTGGTAGGGTCACATAACTACTCACCAGGTTGAGGCTCTCTTCGTAGGGAGTTGCGAAGAAAGTAGGAGTGATGTATCCCACAGCCAGAAATGCGTAGGAATGGAACCGCTCCGGGAAATAATTCGCAAGACGACTGGCAGTTTTTGAGCCCCTGTCAACGCGAGAATAATACAACCATCATCAGCAATGAGCTCAGGTAACAGTGCTTGGAGAAAACTCACCAATCATGGGCTACTACAACTGCCTTGTCAATCCCCTCAGCGTCCAAAATATCAATGATATCCCTCGTAACCAGACTGGAAACGTAAAGCTGAGGATCCAACGGTTTCGAGGTGCCACCATAACCTAACATATCTAGCACGAGGAGACCGTATCCTTTATCCTGGAAAAAGGCTACCTGGTGACGCCAATCATACGAAGTGGAAGGGAAGCCATGGAGAAAGAGAAGGGTGGGTTTGCCGGTGTCCGCTGGGACTGCGTAATAATGGTAATTCAAGCCTCTAGAGACACTGAAGTCCTTGAATAAGGAGAAATTGAACGGCGCTGGGACGTCGACTAGAGGAAGGAGCGCTGAGGATGCACCTGCAGACATACTTGAAGATGTAGGTGCAGTAATCTGGTTTTGAGACTCACCTTTTATACTGCACTATTTTTGCACTAATACAAACCAGTTGTTCTATTACCACAAGAAATGCTCGTATTATGAAGCAGCTTGGATGCAGAAAACCCCAGGGAATCCGGTCCCATCATACATGGACTGATGCTTAACATCAACATCTGGTAGAGCCGCTAGTCGCCCCAAACAAAGACTTGCATTATCAAGCAGCCCCAGCGAGAAAATCCTGACAATTTTGGGGCAAAGGCGTTGTCTGATAGGCTTTTGAGTCATGATTTGAAGAGGAACAAGAGTTGTTTTACGTACCGGTACCATCACGCTTGAATTGGCACCGGTTTCAGTAAGTCTCGCTTTGAGCTTTCTGGAGTAGGATGGCATAACCACCAGTTGACGGATAACATTGAGTAGAGAGCTAACGGGGAGTCGCAGCATAACGTAAATCTGGGTTAAATTATCGCTGGCAGAACATATCAAGTCCAATCCAGGAAGCCGCAAAATTTAGCCGAGCGACATAGGGCTAGTTCAGGGTTCAGCCCAAGATCGTCTTAAAAATCTTCTCTGTCAGAAAATTTTTAGTATTTCGGTACCGTGGTTTAGTGTAAATTTAAGTCTCCAAGAGCAATTTAACGTAGATTTGAGTCTTTAAGCTTTAAGAGTGAGCATGAGTATCTAGGTACTGACTGCCACGCCAAACACTCCCAGCAACATGCGGATGGGGCTTTCAACGATTCAGTGTCAATGAATGTTGATGAGAATAATGACGAAACATGTACGCATATTCTTTTGTGGTCTTCCCTAATGCTCATTCCCTTACAGCCATTGACAACGAGCCTGAAGATAACCCTGTCGATCAGTATGCAATACCATTCACCGAAAATGATGAGACACAGCTGAGTAGAAGAACTCGTAGAGTGCGTAAGGTGAAAAGCTTGCTTCAGGTTTGTATCTGTGGAGAAGAAATCAGCGAAGAGAAGGCCTCAGATCCTCAAAACCGTGTGATCGCTTGCCAGAAGAAAGGCTGTGAGACAAGATTTGTGAGTGCTAGCTTTTCGTGAAGGGTTTGAAGGTTTGAAGTTGATGTTTTCACACAGTACTATTTGTCATGCGTAGGGCTCGCATATCCCTCCAGCAGATGGGAGTGTGAGGCTTGCGCAAAGCAGAAACGCGCTCGACGGTAATGGGAGGTTAAAGCGACGGGATGACGCGACATATGATTACAAATATTTCTATATATAGTATTTTCTCACGAGGGGTGAGTTGGTTCGGTCGCCGGACCCGTTAAAAATTTTTCTGGCCCTATATCCTTAATTATTTTTTTCCGGCTCCCTGGAATCCAATGTAACTCTTTTGTTGACGCCGATCGGTAAATCCAATGAGCGAACGCCTAACGAGAACCAACAGGTAAAGCCACCTGTAGAAAAAGTTATAGGACGTAGTAGATACCAAAATAAACACGGACGGCACTCAAATAGCTCGCGATCAAACCGCCGCGATTAACATGTACGAACGCGCTGGGTATAAGCTGTACAAGTCGAGAGATTTACCATCAGGCTGGGGAACAATGAAGTTACTGGATTAAGTATTGGAAGGATTTGAGAGTTTAGTAGTATGATAGGCAGATCAGATCTTTAAGCTAGAATAGTGAATAGAAGATATGCGTAGTACTCGAATATTATAATCGAAATTTAATAGACGATATATATCGAGGTGGACTATGACTTCTCACGAACAAATACCCAGATCAAAATTTTTGGTGCTAGTCCTCCTGTACTTATGGCCCGTCTACGCAACGAAAAGGGAATAGCGAGCTTAGAACCATTCTATTAGTATCTGAAACGGAAAGACAACTGTGATATTTCATTTGCTACTAGTAAGTACTATTCGGCGTCTAGCTAGGATTTGCTGCTTTTTGGTAAATTGGAATGACAAAGCTATCCCAGTCAAACTTCTCTGCCAGACGGTTCTCAGAGACATCCTTCCGATTGGTTAGGAACACATTTTTCCTCAACTTGAAGGGCGCAACCTGGATTGGCAGGTGCCCCTGAGCTATGGATGACATGTCCACATAATGGGTGGTGAGGAACACCTTCAGAAACCCGACGTCAGCGTCCTGCCCATCTCGAAGACGGTATGAAATTGGAGGAGTAGCTCCAGGATTCTCCTCCTTATCCCAATATCCAATTGATAGTACCCCTTTCACAGTGAGCGGTGGTTTCACTTTCTGATTGTGTGCTGAAGGTGGTTCATAATACGATGCTGATCCTGAAAATAGAGTGGTGAGTTTAGCCTGAGTATAAAAGTAGTTTGAAAGGGCTCACTTATACTCAAATCGCTGTTATCAAAGTAGAAAACATACGGATACATGCTGATGCGTGAATTGTTGGTAAGCCTTATACCGTATGAAGAACCAGACGTAGGGTCATCGCCTCGGTCAATCACAAGAGTGATGATCTTTTCATCGGAGATGAGGTTCTCATCGCGGATGACTCTTTCCTCAAGCGAATATGGATCAGGATTTTTCTGGAGTCCCAGAAATTTGACGTCCAACCCTGTCCTCAGTCTGTACTTTAAAGAAGGGGGTTCTCAGTAGAGATGCCAGTAGTAATGTGTAGCCGCATGGAGGACGGGTAGAATGCCGCTGATAGAAGCATTGACGGGCGAATAAAGAGATGTCAGCCCATGGGATGTTATGCGTTCGTCGGTCAACTTGAACGCGACATAATCAGTATCTGTCTCCGTATCCTTCTCTTTCACAATGACCAGTCGGGCATCCTGCTCAGAATGTTCGGTACAGATGAGGTCTGCCGGCATTTCGGCAAGCAAAGCTTCGGTCAAGCTATCATCGAGGGAGAGATGGAGATGCACAGGGAGACGTTCTTTGTGTCCTGACATAGTTTTAGTGACAGCCATGAGCTGCAAGTCCGTCGCCAAATCCATCAGAAGAGGAGCAAGAGGCGGAGTGAATGTTGAATGGAGCAGTTTGGTCTTCTGGATTTTCAGTTCCTGGCCGTTGCCAGAAGAACCCACGACGCAGAACTGGGAACCAACTGTGACGCCATGGACCTCTCCACCCTGAACGACGATTTGACCATTCTCAATCCTTTGAAGAGGAAAAGTAACTTGGGCTTGTCTACAAGAAAATAGGAAGCGGTTCTGGTAGTAGCCCTCGCATTGAGGTGTCTGATTCCGCCCTCTTCAGAGAATAATCAGTTCAAAGGCCTATCTATGAAAAAAGCTTGACACACCTGGGAAGTTGGCCAAGTAACTGTATGAGACGAGAATAAGAAATGGCAGCTAGGGGGATCTTCGACTCGGGATGCAACAACTGGCGTAAAAATTCCAACAACTTCGATGTAAAGTCACCTCGACGTGGGCTTCCTGACTCTGCAGCTTTCTGTGCTGACGTGCAGGCAGCAAGGAGGATATGAGATCTCGACTCCTTCTGAGCATAGGCACCAAAAGTCGAAGCTCGGTCTTGAGCTGGAATTCGTTTCGCTGGGACTTCTGCCGACTGGAATGTCATTGACTCTGTTGCTCGTGTCCCTGATCCAGAATAGCAGCAATCAAATATCACAGTCTGTAGACAGGTCAGTTCTGAATACCCAAATGCTGCAGATATATTACACACAATATTGTTTCCTTTCTTCCCCTCGAGTTTATTAAGCAAGTCTCTAATCTCCCAGTCTGCTATCACATCCACTGCTTCGTCTGATTCATCGCTGGACATATCCCAGGACGTGATTGTTTGTAGAGGGGGATTCGAGTCTATGCTAGCCCCATGCCCAGCAAAATATATGAGGATTGGATCATTGTCGGGGATCTTCTTGTTGTTTTGAAGATTTTTCAAGGCACCAATGATGGCGTCCCTAGTGGCATTTTCACCCAGCAACCGCACAATTCGGTCCCCAGGAACGTCCAAATCGTGTTCTAGAAATGAAATAACATCCTCCACATCGCTGATACAACCTTGAAGTGCCGGCTTTAGATTCTTGTATTTATTGATTCCAATGACAACAGCGAAGATATGCTTGAAACCACTGCAGTCGATGTGAATGAAGTCACTAGAGAATTGGGATTAAAAATCACCTCGCATTCGCAGCAAACCCTTTGCTACTTGTTGATGGCAAGGCAGACATGAGATCAGAGATGTGTGGGGACGTCATCGTTAGGGGTGTAGGCAAATACAAACAAATACCCAAATCAAATTTTCTAAGTACTAGTCCTCCCTATGAGTGTGGTCTCCTCTGTCTTTGAACTGTGACTACTACATTGATGGCCACTGGAACTAGTATCTCAAACACCAAAGTGAATGAAGGGTACCCATTGCAGAAATTTCTCCTGTCTAATCTTCTCGCGTAGTTCCTTCACCGCATAATGTAATGCATATGCCGACTGTGTGCTGTCACTGTGGACTTCATCTACGAGGTACCGGTAGAACGCATTCATAACAACTGGCACATCGGCATCTTGTATGGACCACATTGTCCCAACGACACTCTGGAAGCCGATCATGAACATCCCAGCGGCAAGATGAACGACTTCTTCGGGAATGCTCTCGCTGCCAGTCGCTGTCTGACACGCAGAGAGTATAGTGAGTGCCTTGCGACGATGGACTGTACGTGGCATAATCGAGCGCAATGCGACACTACCATTGTGAAGCAGAAGTTTGCTCTGCAATGGGTTCTCCTGATTCTGTACTCTGTGACAGGCGAGATGTATCCATGAATGCTGCTTAATACCGGCTAGCAAGGCTGCCGTCGTAGCAGTTGAGTCGTTCAACCAGGTCAGTTTTTCAGTGCCGAGGGCTTTCTCTATTGCCTCGACCTCAGACACAGTTCCCGGAAGCCGGCCTGCACCTGGCGTCGCAGGCTGTGAAACTGCGAAGACGGCTGGCTGTTCCTTTCGTCCCATCGTTTTCACTGATTGTTGGAAGGCGTTGAGGAGTGCGAAGAGGGATGGTGTGTAGGAATGGACAGCATAATCCAACGCCTTTGGCTGTTCAGAGCAGCTTTTGTAGTAGATGCCCGCAGCATGAAGTGGTAGAAAAGAAAGCAGGCCAGATGCGCACCAGATAATACGGGGTGGATGAGAAGGTGGGACTGGTGTGTAATACCCAGTTGCTTCGAGGACCGGCTTGACAATGGATGTCCACATATAGGAAAGTATTCGTTCCATATGCTCAAAGTCATTATACTGCCAGTACGTTGCTCGTTCCCCACGCATGCGTCCGAGGCTGAAGACCTTCCGAAAGTCAGACTGCATCCGTTCTGCGTGTTGCAGAGTCAATTGGGGAAGAGAAACGTGTAAGATATCATTGTGATTTGGCAATAATATGAGTGCATTGCTGGACCTCTCGTGGACGTGAAGCGCGACAACAGCACCGAGGGCTGTAACTTGCTTAAGGTCTTCAAGAGTTTTTCGCTGCAGAAAGTTTTCATGTCCAGGGAGTCTCCGTGCCTGGTCAATAAGACCTTCAAATTCATTGACCAGAACACTATAGCGCATTACGGCCGGCTCACGTCCAGGAGCAAAAGGAGCTCCGGCTGGGTACTGGCCGATAATCCTTTCGCACTCAGAAAGTTGTGCAAAGATGCTGTCCATATCCTGGACGAGCTTGGGGGCATCAGAGCGAAGTTCATCGACCGGCATCCGAAGACGCAGAATCTGACTCCATAGTATGCACCGTCCCTGTTCAAACCAGTCTAATGCAAGTGACATCTCGCCAGTTTCAATCGCGGTGCCAACAGCAGTGCTCGTGATCCGGTGAGTTTGGGCAATATTGCTGTAGCGATATTCGAGATGAAACCCAGGCCCGATAAACTCGGATAGGAGACTAATGACTAGTTTTAAAGGGATCAGTGCTGACCTCGCATCTTTAAACCGCAAATAAAAATATGCATAGGCACAGATGGCCTCGAACCTGCCATCAAGAATGTCATCACTGAGATAGCGCTCACCACCAAACATGGCCACACGATAGATCTCCAATATCCGATTGAGGTCAGTTGCCGAAGGCCGCATCTGCTCACACCGCTCGATAAGAAGCTGGCAAAGTGGTAACGCTGCCTGAATTGATCCACGGATCCTGTACTCCATTTCGGAGGCTTCTATTGCAAGGTCCAAGTCTTGTTGATCATTTGTGTGCTGATACTTGCACTGGTAGAACTTGGAGATGCCCATAAGGCCGTCGGAACCGTCGGGATCGAGGGAATTGGCTTGTTTGTATTGAGCAATGGCTTCTGAGAGAAGGTCCAGTGAGCCTCCTTTGAGGAAACGCTCATAGAATCTGCTCCCACAGCTATAATGAGACTGTTGGGCTTCATAATGGGCTAATAATCATTGAGCAGGGAAATAGTTTATTAATCAAAAGGATATCATATGCAGAGTTTTTGTGAAACTTACCCGTGCTGTTGTGACTCTCCAAGGGCCTCTCCATATAGACTGGCCAGTTGTCTTCCTTAATGTCACTACCAGTGTGCTGGCGGAGCAGCCGCTCCATCTCAGATTTTCCATTCATCCGAGCCCATTGAAGAGGGGTAAATCCATCATCATCACGTATATCAGCCTGTGCACCATGCTTGAGCAACACACTGACAATAGCCCCACATTCATTTGAATTTGAGCTGTAGTACGCTGCTGCATGATGCAAAGGTGTCCATCCTTGACCTGAGCATCCATTGATTTCTGCACCATGCTCTATCAAGAGTGATACAATTTCCGGTAGGCTGAATCTTGCTGCGAAATGTAGGGCTGATGTGTTTTGAAATTCAGCTTCATCTAACCTCGATAGACTTCAGGTTCTGGCAAGCGTTCACGTCTGCCCCATTTTCAAGTAGAAGTTGCACAACTCGTAGACTGACCTGTCTATGCCATACACCGCTATTTGTAACATGGACATCCCTTGGTGATCAATCGCATTGGCATTGGCACTGTGCTTTAAAAGCAAATGAACTGCCTCACATGATCTGCTAGCCACTGCTGCTGCAATCACATTGGGCTCTCGAGAATCAGCTCTGAGATCAAGTAGTACTTGAATGATCTCGTTTGCTCCATGCATTGCTGCAAGTTGCAATGGGGAGCGTTCATAGTCATCAAGCTGCTTGATATCACCACCGTATTCGATAAGCAAGTGCATAATATCCAATGCATTCTTGTCAGTGGATGCTGCAGCCGTATGCATAGTACTGCGGTAACCTGCATCGAATCCAATAGGAGTTTTATGCTCGAGCAGCAAACGTACAATGTGGAGATGGCCTTCAGAAGTTGCAGAGTTCAGGGCAGCTGTTCGTTCTCCTTCAAGTTCAGGTGCATCTGCACCCACCTCAAGAAGGAGCCGTGTGCCCTCGAGGTTTCCAGTCTCTGCAGCAAGGCATATTGGAGTAGCTGGCCAGATGATCGCTTTATCCATCAACTTGAAATCAGCTCCGTGCAAGAGCAGCAGCCGCATGATCTCGATATCTATATGCGGGGCTTTTGCAGATAGATGAAGAGCCGTCGAGCCTTTGTCATTCAGTGCATCAACATCAACACCATCTTTGAGGGCCTCGCGGACAGCAGCAACATTACCATCCTGCACAGCAAGATGCAATTTTGTTGTCCGCTTGACCTTTCCACCCTCAACATCCACTCTTGAATCCAGATGTGTGCTGAGTCTGGGAAGACTAGGTCCATACATCAGGGGAATTCAAATTTGGGGTAGCTGCGTAGTGTAAAGTTGACCCAAGTGTCACAAAGAGTGGAAATAAGTTTACAGTAGGATGAGGTCAATTGTGAAGCAGAAACGCACCTGGTTGCAAGACAAAGAAGTCAAGATGAGGGACTAGATAGGTGCTAGGGACTTGGCTTAAAGGTGCGTTGAGTACACGGCTCCGATGCATTAACTATGACTGGCAAACTCACCTTGGGAGTAGAAAGCAAAGCTGTTATTCCGGGGCGTCTATTTAATTTTCAGGACTCAAGCTGAGAGGAGGCAAACACAAACAAATACCGAGGTCAAATTTTTTGGCGCTAGTCGCACTCTACTTATGGCCCGTCTACATCATAAATCCAAATCCAAATCCAAATCTGACATCAATCCTAAACCCAATCCTACTTCTCCCTCCAAATCCAAAGCTATCACCAACCCTGACACACTCAAAGACCAAATCGCTTCACTCGGAGGGACAGAGGAGGATTGGGATTTACTTAAAGATGTTGGGAGGGGGAAGGGGTCTACTACGACTCATGTAGATGTGCGTATTTTATATCATTTCATTCTCGACTGACTAACGAACGGTCTTAAAATCTCAGGCTACCCTATCAAAAGACGTGTCCAAGTTTCTCAAGGAGCTTAATTTCGGTGGAGATGTGGAAGGAGTTGGACCAGAGGCTTCAAAAAACGCGTCGACGAAGAAGAAATCCAAATCCAAAAAGTCAAAAGAGAAGACAGTGAAAGAAAAAGACGAGTCTTTTATCGAGGAGAGACACAGTGCGAAAGAGAAAAAGAAAGAGAAAAAGAAAGAGAAAAAGAAAAAGACGGGAAAGGAGAAGGAGGGGGAGAAGGAGAAGCAAAAAGAGAAAGGGAAACAAAAGGAGAAGGAGAAGGAAGCCCCTACATCTGCAATCCCAAAAACCCTCTCCCTTTCCTTCTCCAAAAACTCCAACTCCAACTCAAAATCCAAATCCCCATTCACATTCCCCCCCACATCACAATGGTACAACGTCTTGCCTCCGTTACGCCCAGTACAATCTACCTCTACATCTACGAAACCGTCGGGTCCTTCGGGTGGAATACCCACACCAACAAATGCCCAAATCCAAGCTCTCCAATCCCGAGCTCAGGAACTGTTGGATAGGGATACAGAGACGTTTTTGAATGGCAGCGGGGGATCTGGGTCGTCTGGTAAGTCTCTCATCCTTCTTCGTTCTTCTCTGACTGACCCCCTTTCCCATTACACACAGAAATTTCCTTCCTCGCAAAAATGTCCACAACCGGTACACTCTCCGACCGTCTATCCGCTTGACCCTACTTGTTCAAAGTAGCCCAGTGCATAACTTGCGTGCGCTGGAGACTTTGAAGGGGATGGCTTCGAAATCTGGTGGTGGTGGTGGTGGTAAGGGTAAAGATACCAAGGGAAGACAAGGTGGAGGGGGAGGAGGACGCGAAGAGAGTTTAAAAGCGTTGAGATGTATCGTAGATTGGTGGGTTGGAGGGGGGTGTCCTGATCGAAAGTTGAAGTGAGTCTTTTGGGATTTTTTGAGTGGTGTCGTTTTTCTGCCCAGTCTTCTCTTCTCTTCTCCCTTTTTGTTTTATTTTCACGTCTGCTATGAGCTAAGCTGAGCTGATCCTCATTCTCATTTACAGATACTTCCGAGACCAACCTCTCCTCCACCCCTCATTAACAGGTCAAAACCAAGACTCCCACTCCCAACACGACACCTACCTCCTCCTCTGGCACTTTGAATCCCTCCTCAAACAATTCTTCTTCTCAATCCTCCTCATCCTCGAATCTCTCGCATTACACGATCCGCTTCCTTACGTCCGTTCTCAAGCCACCAAGCTCGTTTTTAGGTTGTTGGAGGGTAAGCCAGAACAGGAGGGTAATTTGATGAGGGTTGGGGGGTGGAAGGTTGTGAGTATATGCCTTTTTTCTTCCTTCTTCCGAATCTTTGTTCCTTTTTTTTTGCCAAATTCTTTACGTTGCCCCCCATTTCGCCTTGTCTTCTCGGGCTGTTTGGAGCCTCGAGCCTGGGTTGGTTGGGTTGGGTTCTAGGGCTCGGACTCGCCAGACGTACGTTTTCGTTTTTACCTTCTCTCTTTGTATATAACAGATCTAGAAGGACATTGCGCTAACTACGCCTTCTTTACTTTTTTACTTTCTTTTCCTCGCCCACTTGATCTGACACGACTTTGAAATGGACACACAGGGCGACCCAACCAAATCAATCTGTTCCCTCGCTTCGTATCACATTCTCCAACTTTTACAGGTTCATCCTGGGATGAAAGGTATAGTTGTGAGAGAGTTGATGAATGTTATTGGGGTGGGGAGTGCAGGGTATGTTGCGTTGGCGTCGGGGTCGAAAGATCAACACCAAGACACGACTGGAGGGGACAAGGAGAAGGTAGAGAAAAGGAGGATCAAATTCGCCGACGAACCCTCCACCTCGACTTCAACCTCTACAAACGTAGTAAAGAAATCGACTACTACGAATCCGAACCCGAATACAAATCAACACGCTCTCTACTACACCACCATCACCTTTAACCAAATTACACTAACTGGTTCAAAGGAGGATAGAGAGGTAGCGAGGAGATTGGTTGGGGTTTATTTTGGGATGTTTAGGGAGATTTTGGGGCAGGGAACGGGGCAGGGTGGGTCCCACCGACATCTCAAGACGGGAATCAGGATGACGACGACGACGACCTGGACGACGGTGTTGGGAGGACGGACGAAGACGATGCAGAAGTGAAACTGGACAAAAAAGGCCGAATTAAAGATGACTCTTCCTTCAAGGGCAAAGGCAAAGGCAAGAAGGGTGCTAAGAGTGCTAAAGAAATAAAAGGCGCTGCCGGTTTTACCGAAGTCGAAGACGAAAACTCGAAACTTGTATCTGCGATATTGACGGGTGTTAATCGTGCGTTGCCGTTTGCGAGGGTTGATTTGATGGGGGAGGAGGGGGAAGGGGAGGGGGGGAATGAGTGAGTTGTTTTTTTCTTCTTTCCCTTCATTCGTTCGTTTATTGTATATGACGCTGACTTTGACTCCAACACAGATTAATGTCCCACATCGACACCCTCTTCCTCATCACGCACAAATCGACGTTTAACATCTCGCTTCAGGCGTTGGTGTTGATTCAGCAGATTTCTGCGACTTTGATGGGGTCTTCTTCGTCTTCGTCTGCGAGTACCAAAATAGTAGATCGGTATTACCGAACACTCTACGCCTCGCTACACGATCCACGTCTATCAACGTCTTCGAAACAAGCGATGTATTTGAATTTGTTGTTTAAGAGTATAAAGGCGGATGTGGGTGCTGGTGTTGGGGCTGGGGGTAACACAGACAACACAGACAGTACCGACAAATCAAAAAGAAACGAAAAGAATGAGAGGATCAAAGCCCTCATACACCGATTCGTCCAAATCTTGGTCAGTGGAGGCAATGGAGCGACAGAGTTTGTTGCGGGGGGGTTGTATTTGCTTGGGGAGGTGGGTTTTTTTTTTGGCTTGGTTCTTTTTTTTTTTTAGCTGTTGTCATTAACTTTTTTTTTTTTTTTTTTTGCTTTTTGCAGTTATTCAGCTCTATACCTGGACTTCGGGATATGATTAACGAGCCTGCCCCCGCCCAATCCGCCAGTTCGGAGGTTTATGACCCGAAGAAACGAGATCCTCTTTATGCACATGCTTCATCTTCGCCTTTGTGGGAGTTGGTGAGTATACTCGTCTACTCTCGTTTGGTTAATATTCGCTGACTCTGCTGCTTGGTTTTTTCTCTATCCCCCTTATTCTTATTCTTATTCTTATTCTTATTCTTATTCACGACATACAATCACGATGTACAACGACATACAACGACATACAACGTGTCAAACAAACAGACCCCCCTCCTAAACCACTATCACCCAACCATCTCCCTCCACGCTCGTCAACTCTTAGCCTCCCAACCCTTGACTGCAACACCTGATTTATCACTCAACACTCTATCACATTTCTTGGATCGGTTTGTTTATAAAAATCCCAAACAAGTTAAAAAACAAAGTGGGAGTCGGGGCGATGGTGATGGTGATGGCGATGAAGCCGGGTCAGGTGTAGTCGGGAAGGGCAAGGGCGCTAGTGCGATGCAACCTGCTGGAAGTGCTTTGGAGGGTGTCAAGTTGATTAAAGGGGAGTTGGCAGGAAGCAGAGAAGTAATGGTAAACGAAGAAAAGTTTTTGAAAAAGTATAAAAAAGCAGAAGACGTACCTGTGGATGAGGTGTTCTTTTACAAGTTTTTTAAGAGGAAGGCGGAAAGGGAGGAGAGGGGTGGTGGACGGAAAGGGACGGATAGGGTGGGGTCAGATGTGGATGAGGATGAGGATGAAGAAGATGTTGATGTTGATGTTGAAGGGGAAGATAGTGATGAGGAGATGGATTTGACTGGGGATGAAGCTGAGGCTGAAGCTCGACAAAAGGGGAAGAAGGGGGGCAAGGGTGATGTTTGAGGATGAGGATGAAGACGAAGAAGATAGTGATTTGGAGGAGGAAGAGATTTGGAAGGTGAGTCTGAAATCTTGTTTTTCTCTCTTTAATCGCTAACGCTCACTCTTACAGGCTATGAAAGCAAGTATGCCCAAGGAAGATGGCGATGATGATTTGTTATTGGGAGATTCTGATGGAGATGAAGACGATGACTTGTTACCGTCGGATTTCGACATGAGTGACGAGGACGGAGACGAAGGTGTTGGAGAGGCCGACGAGGACGAGGATGCTGATGAGGTCGATGACGATGAAGATGACGAAGACGCAGACGGCCTCTCACTCGTCGAAGACTCTGACAACGACGATCTCATATCACTCAACGGTGACCTTCCCGAAGGGTTCATCACTTATGACGGTTCAGACGCGTCAGATGCTGACGAAGAAGAGGAAGAATGGGGTGGTATAACGGAGAACGCAGGGACAGGGAAAAACAAGAGAAAACGCAGCGACGATGACAACAAGAAGAGAAGGAAGAAGCTCAAGTCGTTGCCTACGTTTGCAAGCTACGAGGATTATGCCAAGATGATAGAGGACGGTCCGGAGGATGATATATGATATGATCGTGATCAGTTTTACCTCTTTCACTCTTCATAGCTTCATTCAATAATACGTTACGCACCTTTCCCTTCTCGACGCCCGTTGTGCATTCCGTTGTCTGTCACCCTGCTCTGCGTACGCAAGAGGGACGCAGTGCAATTGTTCTGTATATGGTAATTTTACCGTTTTTCCACTCTACATTCCCGACGTACCGCTACTTGATCGCCCCGCCGTCCATTACATCCTGTCCCCTCTTTCGTGCGAAAGGAGCCTTGCTAAGAGGTATAATACAAAAATCTGACCTGTTTTTCGTCTTCCTCACTTCTGCACCGATCATTGTTGTCCCCAAAAAATGAGCCCCATGCTCAGAGTCAAAGCTTTTACAGCTGAAAACAAACCTTCTATCACCACCAGAACCACTACCTTTCGTTCAGACCGAGAGTCAGATTATTCAGACTCTGACTCTGACTCGGACACAGAGCTTCCTTATCTCCTCTCCCCGTCCACGTCTCCACCCTCGTCTCCCTCCACTCCAAGTTCTGCCTCCCCAACGAATTCTGATTTCGATTCAGATTCAGAACTCCCTTGGCGCCTTCCCGACTCATCCGAAGCCGAGTCTGTTTCCGAGGCCTTCAGCTCGCTTTTGCTCTCGTCCACACCTACACATGAATCAACGTCTTTCCTAGATCTAGGCTTAGACCGAGAAAACGACTACTCGAGTTACTCGACCTCCTCTACTTCCGAGCTCCCTTATCTCTCACCAAAAACTCGGGCTCGATCCCTTTCCGAATCATCTTTGTATGAATCTGAAACGGAATCCAACTATTCCGCATCGGATACGGATGATGCAGCAGACTCATACAGAGCAGACGCAGACACAGACATAGACACCTTGACGGATACGGACAGACGCACGGCTGAATACCCAAGCAGATATACTGCCACTGGTACTACCGGTCGGCGGAACCGTTCCTCCTCGTACTTTGCTAGCTATTACTTTGGTCAAACCCACCTGCACCACTGGCAGTTTGATGGTGATGGCGACGATGGGCTACCTTCCCGAATTCCACCATACGCATCCGAGACTTTGCCCCACTCAGGGCCCAGGCTATAGCAATAGCTACTCTTATCCTTCCACTACCATGATGTCCTCAGCCGAGTCACCATTAACTCGACTCGTTGATAGACGAGATCGAAATTCTGTTCACGTTTCTTTCACCGATGACCCTTCCAGATCCACCATTTTCAGACGCGGATTTTGGTGGGAGCAGGCACACGTGATGTGCGCGGATCGTGCGTGAGCCCTATCTTAACACGGACATCTTGAGCCATTGGGAGACTGCACCTATCAGAGAAAATACAATACGTCGAAAGACCCCATTCTATGGCTCCAATTTCGACAAGCGGTACGCCTTCAGGGAATGCTGGACGCTCAGAATAGAAGATCCTGAATGTCGAAGACCAGATGTATGAGGGTTCCTGGAAGATAGCCAGATAGATAGATAGATAGATAGTATCATTGCGCCGCTCCGGACTTAAGGATGCGACTTACAGTGATCCTGTGCAGATGAACACGTAATTCTTGGCAAAGAATTTCGGCGCCTCAATGTTGGACTCGACCGAGATCATAGGGGATCAACGTTGAAATCCTGATCAAGTCTCTGCTGCAGCTGTCCATATACGTTGTACATTATCATTTGGTATAATACACGTTGATTGCAGCTACTACTGTCCTAAAAAAAAGTCCAAGTCAAAAACAATACGCAAAACACTAATACACCCATTAATCAACCTTGATCAAGCCTTACTCAACCCGGAACGCGGTCAAGGCATGAGCATATAAAGCCCTGATCAACCTTAATCAAGATCAACGAGGAATACGAAAGACAACTAAGAGCACAATAGGATTGATCGTCAATTTTTCAAAAGTAAATCGCAAATCCGTTCGTGTATAGCCAATGTCTATTCCAAATATCCTTTTGAACATATCATACATACTTACCAACGATGAGTGCTATAATTACAAAGTGACAATACGGTATCTGCGTAGGTCTCGACCGTCTCGTGTACACCAAAAACCTGCCATTCTTTTTGCATTCTTTGATCAGGCTCAGTCTCTCGTTCTCACCTTTGAAAACTGCTCCTCCTCAAGTTCACTACTCAGCCGCGAATCAGAAATACCTTATCAGCCTACAGTTCAATTCTGGCAACCTCAGGCCCGATCGTGACCAATAAACGCACCATGACAGATGGAAGCAAAACAATCTCATCCCACTGCACAACAACTTCGCGAATAGCTTTCTTTCGTTCTTCAAGACAGTCCTTGCACAAAATGTGCCCACTGAACGCTTGAAATACCTCTTTGGCTGTGGAAGACGTGGTGTCTATAAGAAATTTGTTTCAATAAGACTCGACACCTAGTACGTCAATGGACTCACCTCCAGTCGTGTTACTCGCCAGGTAATGGGCCGCTGCTATCCACGCCGTCTTTAGAGCATGCTGGGATGTTGAGTTCAAACCACATTGTAGAGTGGGTGGGTGTGTCTCGGGGTAAAGCTCTAGCAAGCGTCGGTACCTGTTTGCCATGTTGGATAGGTAGTATGGATACCAGACCGTGTTGTATCGATGCATTTGAAGACCAGATGAATGAGTGCAAGTGGTAGATTCAGTGGAATGGGATGTGAAGATGAGCAAGGACGTACGTATTCAAGGCTAAGAATACCTCGACGGTCGTATACATCATTGTCCCATGATAGAGACAAGGTTGAGTTTGTAGTCAGCTCCAATGGAATTATCGCACCGATCGGAGGCGCGTTTAAGCCGTACACGAGTCATTGAGGTCGGATGTTTCCGCTCTTGATGGTTAAAGTGCAGCCGAGAATGCCGAACAGTTTGGAATTGCGGCCACTTACCTGGAGGCTGGGAAAAATGTCAAGACATGTTAGGGATAAAAAACTGAATGAGAGCGGCATACACCTTTCTAAAGGGTCGAAGGGTCAGTGGCTTCAATGCGCGTAGTAACTTGTGAACGAATTGCTGATTCTAGCGGTGACTTGATAACGACTTGGATGATGCCAGACGATGATTGGTGAGGGAGAAAGTGGCGGTTTCGATCCAATATTCGGCTGCCCAAAGACCAGTCAAACGAACCGGTGAACTTCAAAGATCCAGCGAGTCTTGGGGACGACTTGTGTACAATCAGAAGGGCTGTCAGGTAGATCGCGCTCGTGATATCGAGTACAAACAACTTGACAGGGTCCGCCACAGGGTGTGATGAAACAATGGCAGTTAGAGGGAGCAAGAAATCGGACGGTCACCCTCACCCATGAAAACCAGAACGTTGACGGTAGAACTTTCTGGGAATAAATACCGAGTACACAGTGCAGTCTTTGGATCAGAAAGTTGGGAGGAAGCGTCAGACGAGGAATAAATGGAAAAAAAAAAAGAAATGTTTACATCGATCGCTGGTACAGTTGGATCACACCGCAACATAGAGAGAGAGGGGCAAGAGAGCCTAACTCAAAGAAACGGGCTGATTACCTGGTTTGAACCAGAAAAAAAAGCGGTTTAGAAAACATTAGAACGATGCCACTGCCGCAGTGCTGGAAGGGAAAAATCAAGTTAATGATCCACTTATTCCGATAGACCAAGACTTATGAATACCTTCACAAGTCACCCATCAGCTTTGTCAGTTCCCTGGTAGTATATGAATAATGGAGAACGTCATCCTGTTCCGTATTTCTCCGGTCAGACTGGACGTGGTGTGTCTAGCCTGACATCACCAGTTAGGAGAGCATGTCTAAAGTGGTTTTGAACGAGAAGTAAAAAAAGAACGCACGCCGAGCGCCGAGTTGTAATGTAGCACGTCAGTCATCAACCCATATGACATTCCTTCATTCAGTTTCCTGTCTTAAAGCCTTATTGAGCACTTGAACATTCCAGAGACTGCAGAATCAAAGGACTCGAAGGGAGATGGTCGTGGTCGCGGTGGACCGTCATGATGCGAGCCGCGTCGGGATGTGCCTTTCTAAGACTTCTTTCAGACTCCCACGACTGGCTGGCTTGCGCTTTACGGCTTTTAGGACCTCTACTTATCTCCTCTTAGGACTCCCCACGGTTGCATGAAAGCCTTGAGGAGTCAGTTTCCGTGAGTACTTAGTACTAGTAGATTTTATTACATGCCACGGCTACTGAGATTTTCGTAGGCGGGGATATTATGTATCTACCCATTCGATCCCTTGTTATCAAATCCACCCTTTGATGAATCTCGTTAATCCGAGCATCCAGATTGTGCTGGCTCCCAACCAAGCCGTCTTCCGATGACCCTTCAGTAAGATCTTGCGACTGTGTCTCTAGGTCACGTACTCCTCGAACCAGCTGCTCTCTTTGTCGCTGGAGCTCCATCCGCCTCTTGTGGCATGGTAGAGAGCGCAGGAACTGTATTTAGCCCTCCTGTACCTTCCTTCATTGGACGAAAGTTAACAGGTGAATGCAAGGTGTACGGGTAAATTAACTCTAGGGCAAACATATACACATGTACGGAAGACTTACTTGAGTTTGAACATTTTTGCAGAGATCTCCGACCTCTAATTCTCTGGATGAACCAGATGACGCCGACTAAAACACTCAGAAAGACCACACCACCAGCTGCAATTCCTCCAACAGCACTCCTTGCCAGTCCGTTTGCTGAAGAAGGTTCACTTGAGGTTGCAGATGGAGAGCCTGAAGAGGCAGGTATTGTAGTCATTGGCGCAGCATCTGCAGGTGATGAAAAGATTGGTTTGTCCGAGTCCACCAACGTAGCAAAGGAGGGTTTGTATGTCAAATAATCAATGATTGCAGACACATTACCAGACTGCCGAATGACAGTACCTGTAATTGTGTGATCGCTTCCTCCAACGCATCGTTGCGGAAATAGACAAAATGAGGAGTTCCAGAGTTGTCTGCGTCTGGAGAGGTTTCAAAGAGAAAATTTTTCTGAGTCGAATTGGTATCAATGGTGAAGTTCATCGCTAGTTCGGTTCCAGGCAGCAGAGGGTTGATGCCTGAGACAAGGATTGAGGTGCCTGCAGCCAGACGACCGTCTTGAACATAGCCCGAGAACTTATTGACTTATTAATCACCTTGAAATGAAAAGGTGAACGAATCTCCCTCTGCCATGCTTGTATGCGTACCGTTGCCATGCGGTTGAGCTTTCGGAAATGTTTCACTTACAGAGGCTCCTCCAGCCAACAGATCTGGAGCTTCTAGGAAGTAGTCCCTCTTCTCTGCCCAGTTCCCATGCCAGTGGATCTCAGGGTTTGAGTCATCGACCAGAATGGTCTGCCCCCGAAGATCGGTCAGATTCGAGACTTGAATAAGGACATAATCCACTACCAAGCCTTCATTGTCTTCAAAATACATATCAAATTCGGGAGGAGAGCTCCATGAACCATCTGGAAAGACGGCAAGTACATAGTTCCGACGAGTTATAGAATTGACATTGGGTGGAAGGGCTGGGATAGTGTTTTGTCTGATTGGCCTCCGGAGTGATAGCTGGCTCAACCCGAAAGACTTGTTTGGAGCTAGATGGCGGCTTTAGTCCTAGACAAGCTCTAGACAATAAAAAGGATCAGTCAAGTTCTTTCGCTTTCCAGTAGGATATCGATTTTGGTTGGATACTCACCTCCCAAATTCCAAATGGATACACCCACAGGTCCATTTAACAAGGTACCTGTGTTGAAGAAAACAGAGAAAGCCCCGGGTGACTCCTCGACTGTCTCCCAGTCGTGATAACCCAATGTCTGATTTAAATTTGCGTTGGCTGGCCCTATCCCGAAGTTGTTGATGTCTTTGTCATCCACTACGATGGTCACTGCATCAAACATATCTGCAGTTTTATTATGTCGGTGTGCTGTAGGAAAAAGAGGAGGGTAGATGTTGGGAGAGCTACAGAGTCACTTGAAGCGATCTAAGATATAGAACTCGGAGCGGTCAATACTATATGCCTCTGGAATTGCAGTCAGAACTGATGTTTCTGCTATCGCCGAGAGATTTGTATATGCATTATGTCCACAGTGAGATGCAGAACACTGCTTTGACGATAAAGCAAGTATAGACAGTTGATCTTTCACTTGAAGTTGCTGGGTGAATTGTGATCGTCTGGTACATAAATGGAAACCATAGAATTACTCATCTCCCAATGCTGCGTTTTTCACCTTGACGAAGAACCTCAGACAACAGCGTTTGAGTAGGTTGAGGATTATCTAAACGCAGAAGAAGACAAGTCCTTGATCATCACTAACATCAACAGAACCTGGATATGATGTCCGGTAGTAATCCTTTCCGCAGGAGATGCAGTCCTAGACGAATCAGAGAAATTTGATGATGATGATTCACTCTATGTAGCTTCTCGGACATCTCCCAAATGTCAGCGCAATCAGGAGAAAGCAAAGCAAGTTCTCATTGTATTCCAAGAGTATGAGGCTGTCTGTTTAGAGCTGACGCATAATGAGAACATTATTAAACTGGTACGGCCTGTCCACAAAAATTGGCATGAAGTTATCAGCCAAAAACTTGCAGAAAGACATAAATGGCAGCTTACCTTCCACCCTAAATCTTCAAAAGGCCATTCATGACCGCTATCGCACTCCCTGCCAGTTCAACCTTCTTCACTTCTCCATCATCGCCCACGAAGACATATACTCCAATCTCACTCCTTCTGCCCATCTCCACGCCCTGTACAACCCGATACTTCCACTCTCCTGGCCCCTTCTTCTTCGCCAAATACCCACACAGTGCACACGCACCCGAGCCACAAGCAGGATCCTCTATCGCGCCTTCCAATCGTCTCGTTCTAACCGTCACTCCATCTTCCATAACCACAAACTGATATAAAGAGGAAAACCCCTTCCATTCGCCGAGGTGTGCGTTTGGGATCGTAACTGGCTGAGCATAAGGCTTCACTCTCGCCAACGCATCCTCTGAAGTCAATTGGAGGAGCATAAACGTCATGCCTTTGACGATAGACGCTACCGCTTCTGGTCCATCTACACCATTGACATAGTCTGCTGCAGTCAAATCGGGTTGCGCTGAAAAAGATTTGGCGAAAGGATGAGTATATGGAGCGTGGACTTTGAAATCGATAGGGACCTGCAGCTTGACACCGTTGGAATCACGTACGACAGGGACATCCCCTGCTTTAGTGCGCAGCGTAATACTCTGCCTGTCCGGGTGTTCATGAAGCAAGTACCATCCTGTGCCTATGGTGGGATGACCAGCGAATGGAAGCTCATCCGTCGTGGAAAAGATGTCGATAGGGAAGATCGGGCTATTGTCCGAATCGGAGGGCTGTATGGGCTCGTGCGAAAATACGGTCTCGAGGAGATTAAATTCGCGAGCGATTGCTTGTTTTTGCTCCTGAGAGAGAGACAAAGAAGAAGGTACGGAGACGATTGCCAGTGGGTTCCCGAGGTAAGGAGTGTTGGTGAACACGTCGATGTGTACGAAAGGGAGCTTGAAGGACATGGTGAGGGGTGAAAGATTAATCAGATTGAGGCGAAGTTGGTACTCCGGGTAGGGTCGAGTCATATAATATATTTCCTGGTATATCACAACGAGGGTCACAGGGTATTTCGATGAGATTCTCTTCGTAGAAATTGGTTTGAGAGTTTCTGTTAGTCCGTATTCCACACATGCTTTACAAACACTTCAAGTTGAGCGAGGAGATAAGAAATGACAGGGGTTGAATCTAAAACCTGAATTCCCAACAGTCTAGGGTTTCATTATCAGCATTTAGTATGCAATGGACGACAACTCAACTCACCTTTCCTTTCTAAATCCCCAAGGTGCCATTCATGACGCCAACTGCACTGCCCGTCAACTCGATTTTCTCCACCTCTCCATCATCTCCAACAGAGACATAGACCCCAATTTCGCTCTTACGACCCATCTCGACTCCTTGAACAACCTGGTACTTTCACTCTTCTTCGCCAAATACCCACTCAAAGTAGACGCAGCCGAACCAGTAGCAGGATCCTCCAACGTTCCATCAAACAATCTCGTTCTGACCGTCACTCCATCCCCCTTGACCACACACAAATACAAAGTCGAAAAGCCCTTAGATGCTCGTTGGGAATTCCAACTGCCTGTGCATACGGCCTCGCTTTCGCCAAAGCATCTTCCGAAGTCAGTTCGAGCAACGAGAACGTCATGCCTTTTACGATAGACGCTACTGCCTCCACTCCGTCTACGCCATTGACGTAGCCGCAATCAAATCAGGCTGGACCGAGGGAGGTTTGACGAAAGGATGGGTGTAAGGAGTGTGGACCTTGAAGTCGGTGGGAACCTCTGCCTCTAGTTGCAATCGTATCTGGCATTTCTAATCAGCATGCCAGACCAACCAATGAGTGTGCGACAATGCGAATGGGTACCATGCTCACCGTCCCATTGTCTGATTATTTGAAAGCAAGAACGTTTGCCGTTCCTCCTCCTCCTGCAACATAGGTGCCTTGCCTTTTGAGCTAACGGTACGAGACTTTTATCAGCAATGTGAGGACCGGGTGTAGAGAATCAAGCTAATCGAGTCTGTGGATGCCATTGTCATGCACAAGCGTGGAACAGACGAGAATGGACTTGGTTCAAGAGTTACCAAAACAGGAATTTCGAGTTTCGAACTTGTTTCGAACATGCGTGTCGTTGACAAATTTGAAGTCCTTCCTCCTCTCCGAAGTCTGCGAGTTCTGGCTTGAAAGCATGGTTGACAGTACACAGTCAAAGGAGTCAAGCTTTTCTAGAGGCAGCTCTCGTCCGGTTAAGAAGGTTTGGGAGACGCTGAGATGTTGGTCCTCTGGACAAGTCATCTCCTCGCGCTCACAGTGCTGTACATGCTTTGTTCTTTACTTCCAACAGTACCAGTATCTTCACTCAAAATACGCCAGCACCGACATAGCACCCCTAGGACATATTATGGCGGGTAGCAAGAAAATCAAGTAGGAGACAAGCCCCCATCGTAGCTCGGTCAGTTTCTGTCGATGAGAGGAAATCGCTGGCATTTTTGGTGGTCGCTCAGTGAGTCGCTTCATAGATTAACATACTATTGATACTCATATCTGTGCTATTCAGCTTCTCCGCCCTTTCCCTGGTCCAGTTTCGCAGGTCATTCTTTTTTGCCCCTAAACACGCTCCTAGACATCTTGCAGTTATAGGGGTGTCTCGAGCAAGAGAGACAGTCTCATTCAGGATGCATAAAAGTATGCCTCCCATAGGTCTCAGTCCTCAGTCACTCTTGACTTCTACCCACCACCACCCACTAAATCAGCTCAGCAGCTTTCTCCGAGCTCCAAGTAAACTCTACCCACTTCCACTACCAACATCACTCATACTCCTCACTCATCTTCCATACGACATCTTTTCTCCATCCACCCGATCTATCCCCAAAGATGTCCTCCTACTGTGCTCCCTGCGACCGCTACTTCGATTCTGATTACTTTAGGGAGCAGCACATTAAAAACTCCAGTAATCATCCCGAATGCTCCATTTGCACTCTTCGTTTCATGAACAACCATATGGTCCGTAACCACAAAGTCATCGAGGAGAATCACTTCTACTGCATTGACTGTGACGAGGATTTTTCCAGTGGCGTTGACCTCCAGGTCCACTGGGACTGTGCTCCAGCTCACTGTGGCTCTTCGGTATCCAACGTGAACGAGGAGGAAGAGGACAGCATTCGTGAAGCCTACATCTCCGAAGGTGTAGATCTCTCTTGGAAGAAGGAACGGCTTCGGGAGCTCGAAGCAGGATTCGGTGAAGCTTGGGATGACGCTGATTGGTATGACCATGAACTACCATCCTACCTTCAAGACCCACCTTATCAATTCGGTGGTGACTCTGATACTGATGATTCCGAGGAAGACGACGACGATGCTGCTTACCATTTCACATGTCCCATGTGTTTAGAAAAGGACCCAAAGACGGTTTGTACAACGGCTTGTGGGCATTTGTTCTGCGCTTCTTGTGCAGTTGCGGCACTGAAGTATACTCATCAATGTCCGGAATGTGACGAACCTGGTGAGGTTTGCGAGTTGAGGAGGGTTTATGTCGAGTCGGATGACTAGTCTGCTTACTGTAGTGCCCTTATCGCACTCTCGATTACTTTCTCGCTGTACTTGTCTTCCTCTTTTTACTATCATTCAAATATGAAAAAATTTGCAAACATTACAGAGTGTTCATGATTGAGCAACATATCAATATATTTGCAAGGTAAGAAAGAAGTCGAGACATAAATCCGCCCCGCATTCACATCTCTCCCAAATTTAACGTATGCGTCAGCCTTCTCCTAGTCGGAGACTCCTTCCTATAATCCCCAAGTCTGGTTTCCATTAGAAAGTGTAACCGCTGGGCCCACGTCCGTTCCAATTCCGAGCTCAATCTTGCTGGAGCGTAAAGTCCAAAATGAGTTAGGAGATGGGTGAAGACATGCGTGTCTGTAGAAATAGTGACAGGTAAACCGGAGTCACCATTGGCATTGTCATCATTTTGGATCTCAGTAATAAGTATCGGAGATGTGAAGAATGGCTTGTCTGAATTCAATCATAGGGACAATAGCATCTGGGTTGGGGAGAGCAGTCGTTCCTCGGAAGTAGATGTCAGTGATTTCGATGTGCAGATTTTCAAGGCGTGGCAGGAAGGTCGTCTCGTTAGAGCCCGGAGTGGGAGTGGAAGCAGAATTGTGATTGGATGACTGCCACGTCAGTTGCGTGAAAAACTGGGTCGTTATTGCTGCACAGCCCATCTCAAGGGATAGGTCGGTGAGTGTGGGCAGCCACGGTAAGATCCGCAATAATGCCTCTGTATCGAATAGGTCGTTAGAGACTAGTTCGAGAGACTCTAGTCGACAACCTGATCGCAGGAGCATGGTTCCAAAAGCAAGAAGCCAATGAGTCCGCTCTTGGTCTGTGCTCCAGCAAAGAGTCCAGACTGAGTTTGAGAATGGTGATGGAAGGAAAGTTGAGGGCAACGAAGATTGCAGTGGACCAACTCGGCGAATGGAGACTCGTGATGGAAAAGGTTTTCAATGAAGGGCTCAAACAGGTTATGGGGTCGACAGCTGGAAGTCCGTAAGTCGGGTCGCGGTTGATTTCAACTGCCAGCTGCTCCAAACGAGGAGATTGGCGTAATATTTGGTAAATTTGTCTCCAGGTATTGTGTGATCGGGTTGTCAAAGTGAACGATGTTAATTGGGCAAATCTAAAGGACGGTTGGTGGTTGGTGACACCACATGGCGTAATTTGGGAGCCTCATTTTCTGAGGCAAGCTGCTCGTAAAGGGATAGTGCGTATGAGTGAAGTGTCGATCTGTCAGGTAATGCTTCCCCGAGCACAAGCTCTTCGAGAGAGTCGTAAGAGGTCGTCATGTCCGGCAGCTTGAATTTACATGAGTTGAATATGACACGGCGCCAACGTGAACGCTCTCCTAGCAAGAGCCGCATGCAGAGCCTGACCCAGTCCACAGGGGTGCGGAAGACATAGTGACATTCTTCCAAGACGAGCATACGTGAAAGCATCAACGTATGCGGCAGCACGGCCTTGCAATGAATCAGAAATCTCCAGACAATAATCTCCACAGTACGCAGCAAGAACCTCTGTCAAAACCTCCATTGGCAGCTTGCGGATTGCAGCTAGTAGACCACGATGCTCCTGGATGTGCTCCTGCAGCACAGACCGCTTTTCTTTCAACTCTGTCAGCAAAGCACGGGTGTGGGCTATCTCCTCGTCGTATTGTAGCAGATCGTTTTCGTAGAGTTCTAGAGACTGCCGAATTTCATTTGCTTCTGTGGATGACAGGGCTCCGTCGATGGCTCGTATGCGCTCTCGTCTGTTGAAGGTCGGCGGGGGGTCACTGGCGACATGAAGAGTTGCTTTGCATCTGGTGCACAATACTGTGCTCGATATTGTGCAAAGTGAAGGTTAGAGCTGGTGGCAGCGACGTCAAGGATTGAGAAGTTAGAACCTGAACAAGTGAGAAATGAGACACGTGCTCGACGCGTCACTGGGCCTAACGTCTCTTTTAGTTTACGCGTTCTCTAGTTTTGGTGCTTCTTTTTACAGACTATGCATGTATGCTGTATGCGCGCTGATATTCATAAGTCATCTTTCAATTATACAAAATATCAGTGCTGAACGCGACTTTGCTGCTTAGAGTCCGAGGGGAGTACATACATCTCTTGTCTAGAGACTAGAACGTACATATAGCATACATTATTTGTTAAGTTCTTTCACTTCACGGTATCAGAGTTCCGCATCATAGAGGACGAGGTACACTGGTCTTATAGCGTCATCGTTGTAGACGCAGGTCTCGTCGTACTTGAGCTCCGTACCTGGAAGTCCACACACCTAAAGAATGACACTTAATATAGGTAACTTTCTCCACCGCAGGAAACTCACAGAATCGTGACCTTTCGGAGGTCTTGTCATTCCATTATCCGCCTTGTTGGTTTTGAACATCCTGCCCACAGCGACGTGATTCAGTAAGATTGCATTGTACTTGGATACTTGGACGTTCCTCGAGTATAATGCTGCCCTGTTAGAAATATTTAAGACACTGGTGCCAGGTCATGTTGCCTGAAACATCTCACTTGGAAGAAGTTGTGGACGTGTAGATCCCCTTGCCGAACCTAGAGAGATTTCATTTTATGTCCAGGGAGAGGAAAAATGAATAAAACTAACATTCCCATCTCTAGCGCAAATCGTTTCTTGTATCCTGTACGAATGATCTGACACAGCGAACACTGTTTGTGTGAGCACAAATGCAATTCACGTCCATTGTCTCCGAGTGTGCAATGTCGAGTTGTACCGTGCCATAATTTTTGTTCATTCTCAACGCGTTTCCTGTTCGGAGTAAGTGAGGCATGATAGCTTGGGGCAGAAGCGTAAAACACTGACAAGTAAGTCTGGTAATTATTCTCTAGTGTCGAGGTTGCCGGAGAAATCCTGTAAATGTATCGAACTGTCGGAAGCTTACGCTGTGTGTGCCTCCACGAAGTCGAAAATTGGTATGAGACTGTTTAGCTTCGTCAGCAGATAGCCCGAACAACATCGTAAGCATACTCACCACTGTTGAAATCTGCACTGTTCTCGGGACACGATAAATAAGCCGCAATCCTGTGGAATTTGGGAGTAAAGGTGGTTCAGGTACTAATCAAAAAGCTACAAACTCACGGTTTCCCAAAATATTTCTTACTGCCCCTTTCCAATCCTCCGGGAGCGTGTGCGATGTCATTCCATCCATAGACTCGATATAAAATGCACTCTTGTGAGTCAAGCTAAGCTGTACAGTCTGCCTCGCATTTAGTTAGCACCGTTAGTGGGCTAACCAGAGCGACACGCAACCTACCCGGATGTTTTTGACGGAAACTGCTTTCAACACCTTAGGATGTAAATCATAGCTCCTCACAGTACCATCATCTTCGACCACCACCCATGCTCCACCATACCCGAAGGACGCGCATCGCAGAGGAATTTGGTAGCCGTTCCTATGATTCCTCAACAAGTCGCGGGACCTTGAAGCGTATAAGCGTTTGTCTGTGTCAACGATGTAGTAGCCTTGGGGACCGAACGCGACCCAGTTTATGGCCTCAGTACTCAGCCAGAGGTCCCAAACCTTGGGATATGCCATTTCTGTTGGAGGAGACACTAGAGCACGGGAGAAACAAGATCAGTGGAAAGGTTAAGAATTGGTGAAAAAAAGAGAGAACGTACACCACGTTGAAGAACCTTTCCTCCAGAAGCATGAACCTTGTTCCCCAAGAGAAAATGCTGACATTGTTCCAGGTTGGCTTAGTTTCTGTACAATTTGTTGATCATCTATTCCTCTCCTAGAGACAGTGATTAGGCTCAAGACGACAGCTTAACGCTGGAAATTAGCTACCAGAATGCCCCACCGTCACGGGAAATGCAAAACTGATCTAGCTTGTGGCCGAAAGCAAAGATGGTTTTTTGAGAAACGTCCTTGGCTATGACATTCTTAATGAGCAGCTCTTTCAGCGGAAACATCACACACACAGCTTGGAACTGAGGGTTCATCCACACGAACGGCTGACGATGACAAAAGTCAATGAGATTACGGCGTCGGTTATATTCCCTTACGCATTTCTCGGATTTCGTCAGCTCTCTTGCGCCAGGAGACAGGAAGCGACCACTGTATTTCCCCGTCAACATACTCGACGAAATACGATATATCAGAATACGTGCTCAATTGCACGTTCTAAAATATATCAGGATGAGAAAAAAGATGGCAGGACTTCATAACGCACTCTAACGGGCTTTTTCTTCAACACCGCTTTAATCCTCCCATTCAGACTATGAGATCTTATATGTCCATCGTCCTCCACCACAACCCAAGCCCCATCGAAACCAAAGGAAGCGCATCTGAGAGGCACGACGCCGCCACGGTTGTTATAGTCTCGCAAAAGGGGACCATTGCACTGGATGTTCTTATCCGTGTCGACGAGGTAGTTCCCGTCTTCGCCGAAAGCGATCCAATTTACTCGTTCATTGGATTTGAATACTTTCCAAACGCCCGGGTACTCGTCCGACGTGGCAGTGGACACTGATGAGAAATGTCAGTGATGGTACGGCGTTTCAGGATAGACTCTCGCACTCTTTGCAAATTTTCCATTGTGATGTCCAACTCGGGGTGCCTCGCGATAGAAATAAACACCTTCGCCAAACGAAATCGTCTCCAGGATAGGATTATCTTTATTAAATATGTCGGCGAGAGAGTCCGGGAGATTCTGCCTGTGCATCGCCTGTTCCTCAGCACGTCCGCCCATCCCGGTTGAAAGAACAACGAACGGACCAGTAGTTTTTGCCTCCATGGGCGACATAGAACATCCCGTCAGTAGGACCGAAAGCGAACAACATTTAGCCGTGGGTTGATGATAGTGCGTAGCCAAAAAGAAGTTTGAGCAGGTGATGGAATGGAAGTGGGGGTCGGAATCAAAACACGAAAGACGAGTTTCTCGCGTCACTTGCAAACATGGCCTGTCCAGTTATGGCAAGGGTCTGATGGTAGAAGAGCTGAGCGCTGAGGCCTGAGGCCTGAGGATGTACTATGTACTGCATGGATGATGAGAGTACTTAAACAAGAAAGTGCTATTAGAGTATGCTCCAATTGCTTTGCTACAGTGTAAATAGATCGTTTCGCATTCATCTCCCCTCTCCTGCCCTTCTCTTATAACATTTGTTTCTTACGACTCAGCTTGCTGAGGTTTAAGGGCCGTGTTGTTCTCTAAAACGGTTCTCTAAAATAACCTCATAGTGTACCTTCAGTTGGCCAGCACTGGTGGGAAGTCGTAGTCACTCGTACAATATGAGATACACAGGTTGTATCGCATCATCGTCATAAACGCAGGTTATGTCGTACTTCTTCACTGACTGTACCTGTCAACAGCAGTTTATGATGAGTTCTCCAAGCTGAAGTCGTAACGAAAACGAATTACAGAGTCATATCCAATCGGTGGAGTTATTGACTTGCATGCTTCATCAGTTCCAAAGATGTTGCCCAGGGCGACATTGTTGAGAAGGACAGCTTTCAGGCCTGATCCGCTGCAATAACCCGATGCCCTGTATTTGGGGAATAGTATGAGTTCAGAACAAAAGTGCACTAGATAAAGGGACTGACTTCGTCGACGTTTTCGAGGTATAAATGCCTCTTCCGTACCTAGGTGGAGAGATGTCAAAATCAGGTGTATCGGATGGAGAGACCGAAGAACTCACATTGCCGTAGGTTGAGCGCGCCTTGTCGAATATCCATCTTTTATTATCTGACATAGCGAGCATTTATAGTTTGAGCATGGTTCTGCGTTCTCAAGTCCATCGTTTCCTAGATTACAGAGTCGAGCCGTCCCGTGCCAGAGCTTCTGCTCGTTCCCGATACGCTTCCTGTCAGTGTTTATATCCAGATCAGAAAAGGGTCATTATAGCTCAGGAAAGAATAGGCACTAACGAATACGCTTGGTACCTGTACTCTTGACTATGACTTGACGGAGAAATCTTGTATATGGAGTATAGCTTCGGACATCTGTAGGTCCAGTGCATGGAGAATTGGGACGAGACTGAGACATTGTTGTGTTCTGAATGAACTATGACTGCTTGTACAAGGCAGATGCTTACCACTGAAGAACTCGGCCTCAGATTGGTCGATACGATGCAACAGTGGAAAGCCAGAGAAAGCGAGAGGTTTGAAAGGTCCGAGCACTGTTAATAATGATTAGAATTGAGAAGGGGCTCTAGAAACAACATTTTTGGACTAACATGATACACCAATGACGTTGGCAACGTGAACATGCCAATCTTCAGGTAAGGTGAAGTCGATGCTGCAGTCGGTGTACTCGACATAGCAGTGCTTTTCCTCGGTTATGCTCAGCTGGATGTTCTATGAAACACAAAAAAAATCATCGATTTATTGATATAATTCAAGAAACGCACCCTCACATTGCCAGCGGCTATTTTTTTCAATACACCAGCGACCAGACCGTGACTCCGAACATTCCCTGAGTGGTCGACAATGACCCATGATCCACCGTAGCCGAACGATGCGCACCGTAGGGATACTGGGTTTCTGTCATATTCTCCCAGTATGTCATTGGACCTTGAAGTATATACTCTAAATTTTGTGTCGGCAATGTAACGGCCGTGAGGGCCAAAAGCTACCCAGTTGATCGGTACCCCAGAACTCCAAACGTCCCAGACTATAGGGTATGTTTGGCGTGTAAGTGGAGACACTGAATGCTACTAGTCAATTTGTGTCGAGCCAGGCCGTAGAAGCTAGGACGTACGCCATGTAGAATCGCCTTTTTTTATAAAACAAGAGCTGTTTTCTCCAAGGGAAAAGCCTGGAGAAAATGCAGACGCTATACCATATTCTTCGACCGCCTTATTTATGGCCCTGCTTTCTATATTTCTCCTGGAAGAAAGTGAGCTGAAAAGCAGAACACCTGTACATTACATACCTGTAATGTCGACCTCCCCATGCGTATGTTACCAAAAACATATCAGATTTGTGACCAAACGCGAATACTGTCTGTGGTGGAGTCCCTACAGACTCGGTCGAATCAGTCTAGGTAGATAAAGCAGAATATTGGCTCCAACAGATTTCATGTCGATAGGAAGGCTCGCTATGACAAATTGCTATCAAGGAAAAGTAATGAATCGCCGCTACCTAGTCCCGTAACATTGACTCGTACCCATTTCCTGGATTTCGCGTATGTTATGTCTCCAGGACTCGGGAAGATTGCATTGAATCTCTCCATCAGCGTACTCAATGAAATAGAAGAGAGGAGAGCTCTGACTGAGCTGCGCTGCCTACAACATTGTGAGCTGACGAGGAAGTGATGCAGAACTGTGAGACGCACCCTGACTGGCTTCTTCTTCAATGCATAGATGATATTTGGATCCAAACCATGGCACCGGACATGTCCATTGCCTTCGACCACGACCCACGCTCCACCAGCCCCAAACGACACACTCCTCAAATAAACGTCGTACTTGTTGATGAACCAGCAATTAGAATGGGTTGTTTTTTCGGTGTATATGATATACTGCCCCCTCGGTCCAAAGGAGATCCATTTTATCTTTCCCCGGGATTCCCGGAAGATCTGCGTAACTTGGGGATATGCGTTTTGAGTCAATTTAGATACTAACTATCTTGTCAATTCCAACTTTAGAAATTAAAAGATGCAAAGACATACAGCACGTCCACCCATCGTGGTTATTACAACTCCGCGGTGCTTCCCGAAAAAACCATGCACCTCTTTCGCCGAGCGATAGTGAAGATAGAACATTGGCATCTTTCAAGCGCCATGTCAGATATGCAGGTATATCCGAACTAAAGAATGGATCCAAAATGGATGTCAGATTGAGCTGTCGCGGGGATAAGGATGAGACTAGTGCTAAACCTATAGCTCCGTCGACCAGATGCGGCGTAGAATGTGTTTTTAGACGTTCCGAAAGCAACTAACATCTTCCTTGGACGTTACGTTGAGTCCTCGGGGTGATGATCGTTGTTGTCAAAGAGTTTGTGTCCTCGGAGTTCACTACTGCCGCTCGGTTGAGTCGGTATCGAAATACCGGTGCCGCAATGGTACCAACAGGAAAGATGCCATTGGACTGACAGAAGATGGAAGACTAGTCACTAAGTAGTACAAGAGATGAGGAAGATCTACGGTTTATTTAATTTTTGTAAGTGGAACGCGTCTTCAGAAGAGCCAAAGGCAAAGAGCATCGTGTTCTCATTCAAACTGATGGCGTCGTAGAGACAGAACGAACCGTAACGGTCCCGGATATCGGTCCCGACTGTCGGTTCACCTTAATCGTATCAATCCTAGGTAAGGCTGCCAATAGTACAAGCATTAGCTCGCGTAGTAGCCGTCGCAGTCAAGAGGAAAGACAGCACACGTGAGGACCAACCAAGACCGACAACTCTGTCGTCAACATCCATGAAGCCCATTTCCAATCCGTTACTATTAGTGATGTGCGAGCTTGGGCTCCAAGCCCTAGGCCGGGCCAAGCCGAGCTTCGAAAGCCTGAGCCGAGCCGAGCTTTTGAGGGGGGCCTGAGGGCCTGAGGGCCCGGCTTGGATTTCTCAAAGCCCTTGGGCCCAAGCTCAGGCCCCGGCTTTTAGGAAGTTGCTGGCACTTAACAAAGGCAGTGACATCACTCCGGATCCAGGATGCCGTTGCGAAATTTTGTTGTGTAAGGTACACACGCTTCACTCCCACTCCGCTTCTAACCACCACTGAGTGGTGCCCGTCGAGGACCATATACAGGTATGTACCTTCTTCCGTGTTAATCCCATCTCAGGCTCAACACAACCCTTTCTCGATCAATATAGTCTTATATTAGAGTTTCTCTAGGGGTTTTTTAGTCTCGTTAGCCGTATGGTCGTTACTATGCAGCTCCAACGTTTTGGGCTTCACTGGCACGAGACTACTGTGCCATTATGGTGTCGTCTGTGTCCAGTGAGTGGGCTTTCTCATCAGCTGGAATAACAATCAGCAAATGGCGCAACTGACTTGGAAAGGATATTGTTGAACCACTACAATTCCTCAAGTGTGCCCTTCGACATGACTTAATATTCCGTGAAACCTCATTGGAGGATGAAGATGTCAGGGTGGATGATGATGGAACTCAAGAAGATGGAACGGAGGACTGGATGGAGCTTATAGATGTCAAGAACAGCGAAGATAGTGGGGATGACTTAGGTTACAGCAGTATTGTCTAATTACTTCTAGATACTAACTTACACATTTTTTCTACAACTGAGCCCCGGCCTGAGCCCAAGCCGGCTCAAGCCGGCCCTACTTAGGGCTCAAAAGCTCGGCCTGGATTTCTAGCAGGCCCGAGCCCTACAAAGCCGAGCCCGAGCCGGGGCTTTTGAGCCGAGCCGGGCCCGCACATCACTAGTTACTATTGCGTTACTATTCACCCAGGTGCTCACCTTACGTCCACTTCCAGTCCTTATTGAGCTGATAGGAATTTCTGGCATCCTTCAAGCAGTCCGCTGGCAGTCCGCATCCGCAAATGTTTGAAGAGACTTGAAAGCAGCTCTCACGCGCATCTGCCAATCATCAATGTATCTCCTAGTGCTGCTAAATTAACATCTCACTCCAATTCCCGGAACACTCTTCTCCCACGAATGGAAGTACTATTTGGATTGCCAATGACGGTGGCAAGATCTACAGGGTCATTTTGCCATCTACGTTCGCATGAATCGTGGAGCAATGAGCATAGAGACAAGCGAGGAAATGGCTCCGATTTTGGTAAGCGTCCGCATCCTATCTAGGTCGGGACAGTGACGTTGAACTCTTGTCAAAGCTAGCGTAGAACCAGAAAGAAGGCACCCAGAAAGCTTAGTACGCCTTCAAGACCTACTTATAGGCTGAACCTCATCGCTAGCTCCTTCTTCAACACCCATTCTCTGCTCGCCTTGCTTGCCTAGCAGTTTTGCCATGAGCTTCACTACTTCATGCACCATGGTCGCTCCCGGTCGCATTCCATCTACCAGCAAGGTCAGCAGCTTCTGGCTCGTCCTGAAGGCTTCACAGCCCGATTTTCACGGCACAGAAACCGTTGGTGCCGACTTAACCAAGAAGCGAATTGCCCAACAGGACTACGTCAAGCCATCGTCCCCTGTTGAGAATTTGCCTACGGAGATCCTGACGTTGATTTTGGCCTTAGCCTGCCCAGAGTATGGTCTCGACGTCATCAAGCGAGCAGGTGGATTCTCATGTCCTTCCACCGTACCCACCCTAGCCATCTCCCATGTATGCTCATTATGGCGGAACGTGGTCTTGTCTCTTCCGTCGTTGTGGGCTGGAATACGGTTAGATTTGGCTTTATTGACGGGGCCCGTGGATTACCATTTTCGGGAGATAATGCGCCTTTACATCGACAGATCACGAAGGGTCGGTCTGGACCTGTACCTCGAAGCGTCCGGTCTCCAGAAATTGTCTCGTAGTCAGCAACAAATCGCCTTTGCTCAACACGACTCGATTATTCGTTTGTTTCTTGACGAACGTCCTCGTTGGCGTCGGGTTTCCTTTGATGTGTCTCATGACATATCCATCTTTGGCTACATGCAGGAGTTGATGGGTACCTTCGAGCATCTTGAAGAAGTTCGGTTCGTCAGGGCAGTCCTATACAACTATCAACCATATGACGCTGCACTTTCCGATGACGAACCTTACTGCGATGCCCCAAATCTCCGCACTCTGGAACTATCTTCGACAAACGTCTTCGATATCGAAGTCATGGGCACAATAGACTTCAAACACGTCACATCGGTTATCCTGAACAACTGTTATGCGCACGCTTGGCAGCATATTGGCGAAGTCTTCAGGCTTTTCCCTCATCTTCAGCAACTCTCCATCCATGTCGACTCCTATCCCGAGTCTTTTGACAATATCCCTCACCGCAGCTCCCAAACTCTGCAATCATTGACAATGATTGTAGAGTCTTTTGGTGCAGCTGCCGAGGTCAACGCTGCGCTTACTCTTCCTTCCCTCACTCATCTGAACCTTTCATTCCACTCCTCCTGCAAGTCAGACTCGTCCAAAGCTGCCTGGATGGATAGTTTCCAGGCTATGCTCCGCAGGTCGTCTTGCCAGCTTCAGTCCCTCAACTTCGTTTGTGGTGACCTATTCACTACCGACGAAGTGACCAAACTGTCATCCTGGTTGCCCACTCTGACGACTCTATCCCTCGACGCCGACTGCCAAACGCTATCTACTCGATTTTTCGAGAATTTGACGTTGCATTCGTCGCTGGCAGTCCCTTCTGGGTCAGAAGGTGTATCCGATGCGAAATTAGTTCCAGTCTTTCCTCGGTTGACGAGTCTGGATATCAAGCTCTCCGGCTTACACATACAACATACCCAACCATCTACTTCACTTCCTATTCCGGAGAGTATCGTCTCGATGATCCAATCCAGGCAAGCCGTTATCACGATCACCGGTACCGATGCAACCCTAAGCCATTTTGGATTGTGTGCCCTAGCGCGAGAAGGCGTAGAGTCGGAACGGGAATGGGCTAAACGTTTGCGTTCAATGATGACGGTCAGGCTGAGGGAATATAGAGACGCGTCTACTGGGCATCGTAGGTTGACTCATTCGTTGGAGTTGGGAGAGATGTGAAATGGAATGTGGGATACGGGGACATAATGGTGAAGGGGGTATACAGTACACACACTCCTGTTTGATGCTTCAGGCTTGTTTTCATTGACATGACCCAGTTTTACTTACCCATCCAAATGTATGTATAAAGAGTCCTGCTCTATTTTGTATTTCGTATGATTGTACATATAAACCCTTGTACAGAATTCAAAGTCGGCGATGTCGTATAATACATTATACAAGATAAATAATAAAAAGGCTATCGAGCGTGACACAGACGAAAAAAAAATAATAACTTCAACTTCGAGTCTCTTACTGCCCGCTTGTGATCTAGACTCGTCCCCAGTCGCTACACTGTCCGCAGAACGTCGTTTGATGATGAGTCAGGGCCGGTACAACCCGGCTTGGTACGAGTCTACTTGTGATCACGCTTTCTTTTAGACCTTTCAATCCTTCCCTTCACTGCTCTTGCTATCAAAGACCTCACAAACTATCTGACAGCAACATTCTCAACTTCAAATCTTAATGCAAGCGACGGTACCGGTATCTCAAGCTGTTTATGGACGTTAGACTTCGACGACGTGGCTGGCCACACTGCTCCACATCATCACCACGACAGCTCTCGACAGCTGCAGAGCTCGTCTGATTATACATCCTGCATATTACATCTAGTATATTTCAAGTTCAAACCCAAGCCTGGACCTGGACAGTTGCTCGACAGGATATCACTGTGTATCTTATTACTAGATATCGATCAAGCTGCACGACAGGATATGTATCTTATTACTAAATATTTATCAGGCTGCACTCCTCTGCCAGTGATTATGCGTCTCGCATATTACATCTAGCTTGTATTTCAAACCCAAGCCTGGACAGTTGCTCGACAAGATATCTATCAAGGCCCGACTTCGCCTCTGATTTTTGCACCCCCCCAGCCTTCAGTAACGATTTCAAACACAACGAAGCCTCCCTGAACAGTTGCTGGACAGTATAAGTATCTGATATGTACCAATACTATGCATATCAACACTTTTCATACTCTTCACGGTGAATCCTTGTCGCCGTGCTACATACTACGTTGCGCGGAATGTAGACCAAAACCCTTGTTCTGGCCCATTGGTCGCCGCGGCAGATGTGCTTCTCACTATGTACAGGTTGCCTAGGGTTGCCTCCAATGGATTCGACTCCATGGACCATCTGTATCTGATATCCATCGAAACTTTTTCTAACGTCCGCGGTCAATTTCGCCGGATGGATCTGAGGTTGACAGATGGGCTTCGTTGGAACTTGGCTTCGCTGAAACGACGCCGCCAGAGGTGACAGGATAATAGACTCGAGACCTATAAATCCAAAGGCTAAATCGTCAAGTATTATCTCACACAATGAGGAACCTCTTACCTCTGGTTACACTCGCGCTCACAGGCCTCGTCGCAGGCTTTGTCATAGAATATAATGTTGAGCTTCCGGTATGTCTGCCTTTTCTGGAATGCACGGTCCTACATACCCAATGACTCTTTAATTTTCAGAATCCAGTCGACGGGTTTGAGGTCTGCCAGAAAACACACTGCGATAGGGACTTGTGGAAAACCCTTACCACCCGCGGAACCGCTCTCTGTGGTGTCTCTACTATTGACACAGTTGGTTACAGGTAAGGATTCCTCTTCCAGTTCAAAGAGTTCCATCAGTGCTCACATTGCTTCTCCTATGACAGACGTGCAGGAGACGAGTCTACCAGTGTCAAGTATAAATGTGACGACAGCATCGAACCTATCATAGTCACTCGTGAGGAAGGTGATTTCCCCTTTGGCGAGAGCTGGAGTGTCACCGTCTCGCAAGAATGGCCTTCTGCACCAGCGAAACGCGACTTTTCTCCAGTCGAGCTCAATCCTTCTGGGACTCTCTCGGTCTTCCTTGTCGAGTGCATTGAAGGAAACAACGTTACAATAACAACCGTCGACGCCAATGGAATCACTCAAACCGTTGAAGGCGTAGATGATCTGAGTATAAAAATGCCTGACTCTTTCCCGGTCAACGCGTCGGTCACTATAAATGGCGCAAACGGATTGGACGGTTTTGCCGAAATCATCGTCACTGGAGATAACCAGATTGTGGCAGAGTTTGGAGGCGATAACGGTGAGTTTATGATTGATGGACGTGAACAAGACCGGCCTCTGATTGTGCCATCACAGGACCAACCTTGTCGACGAACTATCAGTTATCAATTGTGTTGTGCCCTGATTAAGTACTACGTATAAAAGCACTATACCGCCTTTGTACCTCTAATTCTTACTATGTATTTGCAATGACAATGTCCATATATTCAAAATACTTGCAAGGGCTTGAACAGGAAGGACGAAGTCAAGGAGGAGTAAAATTTAAAAAGGTGCACAGCCACCATGTTGCTTTTACGCGGTATACCACGAAAAACGAACCACAAACTCGTAACCAGTCGCTGTGGTGCAACCTTTTTGATGACATTGATCACTACTCTCGCGAAAGACTGGTTACGAGTCTAACCACAAACGAATTGAAGACCTTGGCAGCCCCATATTGTCGCAGCGACAACTCTCGACAGCTGTACTCGCCTCTGATTATAATGGATCCTCCATAGATCCAGTGTTCTGAAACCCAAGCGCAGATGCTCAACAGGATGTCTATATTTTATCATGCCAGTCAGTCTTCTTCGTCTCCATGCGCGGCTGAGTGGTTGGTTCCCATGCTATTTGCTACTTTGCGTGAGCTGAAGCTCAAAGAAGACCGGCTCTGACTAGACAGTGCACTCCCTCGGTTAATCGGAAGACTCGACTTCGCCTCTGATTTTCGCACCTCCCAGCCTTCACTGTTCAATAACGATTCAAACACAACAAACTTGAGGCCCGTCTGAACAGTTGCTGGATAGGATAAGTATCTGATATGTATATCAGTACTTTTCAACTCGCTTCACGGTCAATCCTTGCCGCCGTGTTACTATTGTAACTTTGCGTGGAATGTAGACCAAGACCTGACTTTACGCTGCCTATGGCTCGCGTCGGTCCCCATGGCAGATGTGCTTCTCTTGTACAGGCTTCTCCAGTGGGCTTATTCGGCTCTATATGTAAATCTGATATCCATCAAAATTTTCTGCAACCTCCACGGTTAATCTTCGCCGAATTTGGCTTGGATTTTATGGATCCGACAGATTGACCTGATGAAGATCTTCTTGTTGAAACAACGTCACCATACATAGGTGACGGGGTAATAATCTAAATAAACTCGAGGCCTATAAAACCCAAGGATACATACCTTTTCAATTCTCATCTCACGCAATGAGGAACCTCTTACCTCTAGTGACACTTGCACTCACCGGTCTCGTCGCAGCCGACCTTTTTGTCACTGAATATGCCGTTGAGCATCCGGTATGTCCGCCTTTTCTGGAATGCACTGTCCTACATATCCAATGGCTCATTGATTTTCAGGCTTCAGTCGACGGGTTTGAGTACTGCCAGAACACACACTGCGACAGGGACTTGTGGAAAACCCTTCCTGCCACCCGCGGAACCGCTGTCTGCGACTCCAGTGTTAACCAAATTGGTTACAGGTGAGGATGCCTCTTCCAGTTCAAAGGGTCCCATCAGTGCTCACATTGCTTCTCCTACTTATGACAGACGTGCAGGAGACGAATCCACCAATGCCATCTATAAATGCGACGACAGCATCGTACCTCTCATATTCACTCGCGTTGTAGATGATTTCGACTTTGGCGCGCACTGGAGTGTCAGCGTCTCGCAAGAATGGCCTTCTGCACCAGCGAAACGTGACTTCTCTCCAGTCAAGCTCAATCCTTCTGGGATTATCTCGGTCTTCCATACAGAGTGCCCAGATGGGAACAACGTTACAATAACAACAATCGACGCCAACGGTGTCACTGAAACAATTGAAGGCGTAGATAATCTGAGTAAACCAATGCCTGACACTTTTCCGGTCAACGCGACGGTCACTATAAGTGGCGCAAACGGGAGAAACGGTGTTGGTCAATTCATCGTCACTGGAGATAACCAGATTGTGGTACAGTTTGGAGGTGATAACGGTGAGTTTATGCTTGACGTGAACAAGACCAACCTCTGATCGTAACATTACAGGACCAACCTTGTCGACGAACTATGAATTATCAGTTGAGTTGTGCCCTGACTAAGTAGACGTTGAAGTAGCTACTACGTATCCAATGCCATTCGTGCCGCTTTTGCCTTGTCCAAAACTGTTTCGTCTGGAAGATAGAATACGACCCAAGCAGAGAATGTCTTTTTTCTCAGATTGGCCCATCTGTGGGTGGCATGAACGGTCAGATCACATTCCCAAAAGATGGAACAACTTGGCAGACGCATCCATTCCTTCGTCCTCATCCAAAATTTGGCTGAATAAAATGTAGTACCTTATACAAGGTTAACGTTTTACTCAAAGAGTAGTAGTACTACTACTGGTACTCAGAAAATCAATCCTCTTCATCAGCCCCTTCATCGACGACATTCATATCCAATTTCTTCTTGTGTCCAGGCAAATCCTTCCCATCCCCGAACCCAACACCAGCCTTCTTCCTCAAGACCTCGATATCCTGTTCACCCTCCTCAGCCCACTCCAGTACCAAATGTCTGCCAAGCAAATGGGTATGGCGTAACGCAGCATACGCGTTCTCTGCTTCGTGACGAGTGACAAACTCCAAGAAGGCGAACCCACGACTTCTCGAGTCGAATTTCTTTGGTAACCGGAC
The DNA here is from genome assembly GCA_013368315.1 of Tetrapyrgos nigripes. NCBI lineage: Eukaryota > Fungi > Basidiomycota > Agaricomycetes > Agaricales > Campanellaceae > Tetrapyrgos > Tetrapyrgos nigripes. Next base: position 52,368 of record JAACJM010000191.1, on the reverse strand, counting down.
AGACTTGAGTTGGCCGTGAGTTCTGTAGAGGCAGCAACCATGTCAGTTTGAGAGAGTGGAGAGGTAAACTGGAGAAGAAGGAAAAAACAGACAACGCACCCGAAGAGATCCCTGATATCCTTCTTCGTAGCCTCAAAGGGCACGTTCTTGACAATCATCTTCGTCGTCCTGGACTTGGAACCAACACCACTGCCTTTACCCTTCTCTACATCCTCCTCAGCTCCTCTTCCAGCAAACTTGATATGCAGCGCATGACCATCCAAAACAAATCCCTGCATACTCTTCATCGCCTTCTTCGCACCTTCAACGTCCTTAAACCCAACGAACCCGTACCCCATGCTCAATTTCCCACCAGGCTTTTTGGGATCTGGTTTCATTTGCACTCTAGCAAAAGAGAACGAAGGAAGATTACGAAACATTTGCGTGAGCCTTTCGGTCGTGGTCGAGAACGCGAGGTTTTTAATGAAGAGAGTTGTTCCAGCAGAGAGGGAAGGCGGTTCTTCCTCTTCGCCTTCGGCGTCAGCTCCTGGAAGAGCACCTTCCTGTTCAGGAATTTTGACCGCATACGAAGGAATGGCGGCGGCGGAAGTTCTGGGCGTAGTAGCTTGCACACCGTCCGTAGCAAAGATTCCAATTGGCGCTTTCTCCAAATAAACCACCGAATTGCCCAACCGTCTGTAGGCAACGGCTCTAAACGCTCTACCCGCCTCATCCGGCCTCTCAAAATCAACCACTGCAATCGTTCCCGACGGAGGGATAAGCACACGATTGACCGTTCCATGCGGCTCGAAGAGCTCTCGTATCTGTTCCTCTGAGGTCCCGTAAGGAATGTTTTTGACCAGGATGGCTGTATCCGAACGAGCGGTTCGCGAAGAGGAGAAAGAGGAAAGAACGACCCCGTTAGCTTCGAGGTATGCTTTGGTTTCGTTGATGATGTGGGTTTCGGCTAGAGCAAGTTTTACGGCAGGGTTGGTTGATGACGAGGAGGGGTCATCAGGATTGAGGATGGCAGATTTTGGAATCTTCATTCGGTCCGCTATTGAGGATGCTACAGCGTCGCTCTGCAAAAAGCTAGTCAGATTTACGTTAAACAGAGAGTGAAATGATCCCTACATTCATATACAACATACTCCAATTAAACTCTTTCCCGGCCGTTGCTTTCCTCTTTGCATTCCGCTCCTCCTTCAACGAATGCTTCTTTCCCTCGCCTTCTTCCACTTGGAACTTGCCCTTCCTATCGACAGCAGCAAGGATATGAAGCAATCGGCCTTGAAAAGATTTTTTATCCAAAGTTTCATAAGCAGAGACAGCGTCTTCTGCTTTGGCAAAGGTGATGTAGGCGAGGCCTTTGCCTTGCCGAGTTAATGGATCTAGCGGTATATGTACCTGATAAGAGGTAACGGGGAGTCAGCACGGTTTATTCACACAGAGAAAGGAAGAGATAGAGCAAGAGAGAGTAAAGAGATTTAGTAGGAACAATTGGTAAAATAAATCAAGGATCAGCATTCCCGAAGGTCTGGAATCCCTATGTTGTTTTCATCCCAGGAAAAAAAGAAAAGAGAAAGAGAAAATGCAGGTATTGACTCACCTGGAGTATTCCGAAAACGAGGCAAGGAAATTGTTCGTCAGCTCCAGCTCCTTCGGAGGATAAAGAAGAGAAAAAGAGAAAAAGTTCAGGTTCTACTATCATATAACATATCCCAAAGAGCATCAACATCCCCAAAGGTCTGATGTCCCTATGCTGGTTTTTCATCGTGCTGGCGGTATAGAAAAAGGGAAAGCAATGCAAAAGAGAATAACATTCACCTAGAAGAAGGACGAGGTCAGTGTCAAGCATTTCAGACGCAACAGAATAGAACAATAAAGGAAAGACTCAGAATAAATTTCTACTATCGGATATCCCAAAGGATCAACATTCCCGAGGGTCTGATGTCCCTATACTGGTTTTTCATCTTGTGAAGAAATGAGAAGTCATATTCACCTATAACAGAAAAAGGAAGGAAGAAGTCAGTTCTCGTTATTCCGAAGGCCATGCAGCAACGAGGACAAGAAAATATGAGGAAAGGCTCAGCAAAAATTTCTACTATCGGATATCCCAAAGGATCAACATTCCCGAAGGATCTGATGTCCCTATGCAAGTTTATCATCTTTTAAAACAAGAAAATTGCGAAAGAACTGGGAACGGAAGGGATAGTCACCTAGAGGAATAAGAGGAATAGTCAGCATCGACTCGACAGAAAAAAATGACGGAACAAGTAGAGGAACACGAGAAGGACAGTTCATTCAGTAGGAACAATTGTTGTATAAAATCAGGGTCAGCATGCTCCTTGAGAGTCTGGCATCCCTTTGGTTGTCATCTTGAAGCACCTTCTTCACAAAGAAAACCCGAAAAGGGCCGAAAAGGAGAGAGTGAGAAGGCAATAACCTACCTGAGACAATGTACCAAAAGGACTGAAAAGCTCTGACAAATCTGCCTCCGTACACGAGAAGGCAAGATTGCGAACGAATAATCGGGCGGTGTGCAGTATGGTTTCTTTTGTGGGATCCTGAGGTTCCTCTGTCTCTGCCTCTGCCGGTGATGTTGAAGAAGTGTGCTGTAGGACGGCGTAGGTCAGCCTCCTGAAATAGTGAAATAAACAACAGTGGCGCGTACTTGCGCACTCGGTGCATCCTCATCGTCTTGCTCAAACACTTTCTCCCCGTCATCCAAAGCATTGGTCATTCTTCTCTTCATCCACTCCATATCCGACAAGGTCTCGTCGCGTACTGGTTCCTCCATGTCCACATCCCCATCTTCCTTTGCAGGGTCGTCAAGTTTCGTCGCACTCGTAGATGCTTGAGGCTGAGAAGGAGCAGCTTCATTGGCCCAAGAAGGCGCATCTTTAGGACGTGGCTTCATAACGTCCAGGAATTCTTCCATCTGTAGATCCTTCTTGTCCTTTACGGATTTATCCTTCGCCCTCTCGGTTTTGGACTTCTTTCCAGGTCTCTCCTGCTGTGCGGAAGATGACTCGGCTTCGTCATTGGGTGCTGTACGCGGTCGTTTATTTGGTCTAGGCGTAGGCGCATCCTTAGCTCCCTGTCAGCTCCAGAATCAGTCAATACGACTAGTCCAATGAAGATTTGTGGATATGAGTCATGGACACTCACCTCAACGACATTCACGGCGATGCGAGTAGAGTCAACAAAAGTTTTGTCAAACCATTCCTTCGCAGTAAGAGCTTCTTTTTCCGACTTGTAACCTACGAAACCGAATCGACGAGAGGTTCCATCGGGTTTGAAAGCGACTTTGACGTCGGTAAGAGTGCCTGCAGGTGCGCCTTTTTGCTCAAAGTGTTGCTGAAGACGAGCAGGTGTAACGTAGGAGGGAAGGTTTTTGACTATTAGACGGGACATGTCATGGAAAGAGAAATCTGCAAAAATTTTGCAAGGAAAATATTTTAAGCGGAGTTCAAAATAAATCAACTCAGCCGAATCTGAGGAGTCTGGTGGAGGATCTGGACTCTGAGTCTAAGCTCCTCCGCACTTATCCGAACCTCCATGTCTTCATCCTTAGGAAAGCCTTTGACCGAAGAAAAGAACCCAAGAGGAATACCTAAAGCGCCATTCATTGTATGCTTTCTTCAAGTTCCCTCAAATGTAATCAACCCAAAAAATCCCAAACCTACAGGAAGATGTTGAAAAATATCTCGGTGGACCAGATGCTGAGGTCGAAGAACCTCTCAAAAACTTTCAGGATGCTATAGCGTACGCGTCTTTCATTCACTAACGCGTCATTCTCCGATTGTCTTCCCTATCCGACGCAATCTGCGCCGTTCATACCTCGGGATTGGCTGACAAGTATTGCACAGCAAGTATCGATATATGGACTCTAATCTCGCTCAACGGCGCGTAGGTCTTGAAGAGAAGATCCCTGATATAAAGAAGACGCTCAGTATGGTGGAGTTTCTGAGGGATAGAAGGGTGCGTGTTCCCATTCTTTCTCTCTTTGACCTGGCTAAACAACTTTTCACGCAGGAAGGTAAAACATCGACAGAAGACGACGATGATTTAGATATCGATGAAGACGGCGCAGAAGGCTCACAGTCGAAGCCTTTGAAAACCACTTTTGAGCTCAACGATACTCTTTTTGCTGAGGCAGAACTTGAAGATACTGATACTGTGTATTTGTGGCTAGGCGTATGTTCCTTTTCTTTTTATGCATTCATCCATCTTCCTATTCACCCTCTTGACCTGTCTCTAACTCTTTCTCTCAATCTTTATCTCACGAAACTCTCTTCACCTCTCACAGGCAAACGTCATGCTATCATACAAAATCCCCGCGGCTATCGAGCTATTAAAATCCAAGCTAGAAGGTGCAGAAGCTACCCTCGCGAGCGTTATAGAAGATTTGGAATTCCTGAGAGAGCAATTGACGATGATGGAGGTCAACATGGCGAGGGTGTATAACTGGGACGTGAAGCGGAGAAAAGAGAATCGATTGAAGGCAGAAGCTGCAGGGAAGTCTGCAGAGGGCTGATTGCTAGTGGAATGGGAATGAAATACTTGACTGTGTGTATATCTACTTGCTTCTCTATGGAGGTCCTGCCCAGGCAAAGTACCTTAAAATCCGTTTTGCGTTGTGATCACCTTCAATTGCAACTTGTCTGCTGCTTTCCATTCTGCACTCCTACTCTAGCAATCTATGCCCGAAGCCAAAATTGCCGATAATATCCAGCACCATCTAGAAATTTACATCGAAAAAGTACCTATTTCGACTTTGAGATCATACTTTATCGAATTGGGTATTTCCGAATGTGGTCTGACCTGTCAATGCCGTCCTTGGACAAAGGGTGGAATGGACGAGCGAGACCATGGACTAAGGCGAGGAAGATAGACGAGCTAGTATCAAGACATTCTCCACTAACATTCCAAATCGTACTCTATCTTCGAGAAGAAACAAATTTCTACATGTCAAAAGAGCACGAATTACGTAGTCCTCCTAGTAGCCTCTTCATCTAATCCGGACATATTTCGACTTGCACATTATAATTGGTCGACAAGGTTGGCCCTGGGATGGAAATAATCAGATGTCTGCCTTGTTCACGGTCTTCAAACATGACTGACCGTTGTCACCTCCAAACTGTGCCAAAATCTGGTTATCTCCAGTGACGGTAAATTCACCAGTGGCGTTGAACCCGTTTGAGCCAGTGACGATGATCGTCGCATTGATCGGGAAGGCGTCGGGCATTGGTTTACTCAGTTCGTCTACACCTTCAATGGTTTCAGTGACACCGTTGGCGTCGACGGTGGTTAAAGTTAGTTTGTTTCCATCAGGGCACTCTGTGTGGATGACCGAGAAAGTCCCAGAAGTACCGAGTTGAACTTGAGAAAAGTCGCGTTTGGCCGGCGCAGTAGGCCACTCTTGCGAGACGCTGACACTCCACTTTGCGCCAATCAAGTCGGGAGAACCTTCACGAGTGAAAATGAGGGGCTGGACGCTGTCGTCGCATTTGTAGATAACACTGGTCGAGTCATCTCCTGCGCGTCTGTCATAGGAGAAGCAATGTGAGCACTGATCAAATTCTTTCAAGTGGAAGACGTATCCTTACCTGTAACCAATTTGGTTAACATTAGTGATACCACAGAGAGCGGTTCCGCGGGTGGCAGGAAGGGTTTTCCACAAGTCCCTGTCGCAGTGTGTGTTCTGGCAGTACTCAAACCCGTCGACTGAAGCCTGAAATTAATGAGCCATTGGATATGTAGGACATTGTATTCCAGAAAAGGCGGACATACCGGATGCTCAACGGAATATTCTACCTGAAAGCTATCTGCCGCTACGAGGCCGGTGAGTGCGAGTGTAACCAGAGGTAAGAGGTTCTTCATTGTATGAGATGAGAATTGACAAGATATCCTTGGGTTTTATAGGCCTCGAGTTTATTTAAATTATTATTACCCCGTCGTCTATGGATTCGGAGGACTATGACCATTGTCGGCGTTGTTTCAGCGAGAAGTTCCCCATCAATCTGTCAGATCCATAAAATCCAAGTCAAATCCGGCGCGAAGATCAACTGTGGACCATTGAGAAAATTTTAATGGATATGTATATGACGGATGTACACACGGAGCTGAATTAATCCACTGGAGACAGCTTGTACGAGAGAAGCACATCTGCCATGAGGACCAACGCGAGCCATAGGCAGAGAGTGTCAGAGTCTTGGTGTACATTCCGTGCAAAGTTACAGTACTAGTAGTTGCACGGCGGCAAGGATTGACCGTGAAGCGGGTTGAAAGGTACTGATGTACATATCAAATACTTATCCCGTCCGGAAACTGTACAGACAGGCTTTGGTGAAATTTCCGACTGACCGGAGGCTGGAGAGGTGCGAGAGTCAGAGGCGGTGTCGAGTCTTCCGATTAACTGAGGGAGTGCATCTAGTCAGAGCCGGTCTCCCTTTGAGCTTCAGCTCACGCAAAGTAGCAACTAGCATGGAGACCAACCGCTCAGCCACGCATGGAGACGAAGAAGGCTGACCAGTGGCATGAAGCGAGTTGAGAAAGGTCAAGTTGATAGATATCAGCTGTTACTTGGGTTTCTGATACACGGATCTATGCAGGATGCATTATAATTTGAGACGAGTACAGCCGTCTAGAGCTGTCGCGGCGACGATGTGGGGCAGTGGCCAGGCAATGTCTTCATGATCAATTCGTTTGTGGTTCGTTTTTCGTGGTCTGGTCCAAGTTTGGTGTGACCGTATCGCGTAAAAGCAGAGTGGTGGCTGTGCAGTGTTATTCTACCCGTAATCACTCACTCACTCCTGATGGGAAGGATTTGCTTGGGCACAAGAAATTGGATATGAATGTCATCGATGAGGGGGCGGATGAAGAGGATTGATTTTCTGAGTACCAGTAGTATTACTACTACTCTTTGAGTAAAACGTTAACCTTGTATAAGGTACTACATTTTATTCAGCCATATTTGGATGAGAACGAAGGAATGCCAGATGCGTCTGCCAAGTTGTTCCATCTTTTGACAATTCATGCCGTCCACAGATGGACCATCTGAGAAAAATAGACATTCTCTGCTTGGGTCGTACTGTATCATTTCGAATAGATGGAATGGTCACAGGTCACAGACCCATTTTCCAGCCAATTATTAATTTCATTTCATTTCATTCCCAAAATGTTTGCTGGCCACAGGTCACTGAGGCCATTTTCCAAAGTGAAGCAACCCCGGCGGCCAAGAAAAGACTTGATTGCAACCACCGCGCGTGCAGGCGATGGCTATAGTACGGTAAAGAAGAGACATATGATAGATCGTAAAGCTAAACGAGTACATAGATTGAGAAATGTTACACATTGACAATCATAATTGCGAGAGGAGGGAGAGGTGGGAGGGTACTCGAAAACTGAATAGTAATACTATAGTACATCAAACCAATGAGTAAAACAAGCAAGAAGTGAGACGAGAAACCCACCGAGGTACAGCAGCCAATGAGTGGAGGAAGCAAGAGGTGAGACCTCTTCCCGTTGCTTCCGCCTAGGCTTGCCACACCTGGTGGAACGTGACCGAGCGGGCGAAATGCATCCGACGGTGCCCAGCGAGCCAATGAGCTGCTATACGCTACTGTAGTGGGCAGCTACAGCAGGAGACGACCATTCCTGGGTTTTCGCCTGTGTTCAGGCGTCGGAATGGTGTTAAAATGGCAACCGAATCACTCACCTGCGATTAACTTAGTGTAAACAATCCTTTAAACAACAAAAAATCTGTGACTATGAAAAAATCCATGAAAAAAATTCGTCCAAAAAATTTGCAAAAAAATTCCAATTTTTGACCTTGGGTCACACCTAAATTTGGAAAATTTCCAGGTCCCAGATGGAAAAAAATGTCACAGGTCACAATGCCTTTCCATCTATTCGAAATGGTGCAGTATTCTATCTTCCAGACGAAACAGTTTTGAACAAGGCAAAAGCGGCACGAAGGGCATTGGATACGTAGTAGCTACTTCAACATCCACTTAATCAGGGCACAACTCAATCTCTAGATGATGGCTCGTCGACAAGGTTGGTCCTGTAATGGTACGATCAGAGGTTGGTCTTGTTCACGTACGTCAAGCATACACTCACCGTTATCACCTCCAAACTGCACCACAATCTGGTTATCCCCAGTAACGAAGAATTCGCCAACACCGTTTCTCCCGTTTGCGCCGCTTATAGTGACCGTCCCGTTGACCGGAAAGGCGTCAGGCATTGGTTTACTCAGATTATCTACGCCTTCAACTGTTTCAGTGACACCGTTGGCATCGATGGTTGTTATTGTAACGTTGTTCCCATCTGGGCACTCTGTATGGGAGACCGAGATAGTCCCAGTTGAAGGATTGAGCTTGACTGGAGAAAAGTCGCGTTTCGCTGGTGCAGAAGGCCATTCTTGCGAGACGCTGACACTCCAGTGCGCGGCAAAGGCGAAATCATCTACAATGCGAGTGAATATGAGAGGTACAATGCTGTCGTCACATTTATAGATGGCACTGGTGGAATCGTCTCCTGCACGTCTGTCATAAGTAGGAGAAGCAATGTGAAGCACTAATGGAACTCTTTGAACTAGAAGAGGAATCCTTACCTGATAACCAACTGTGTCAATAGTAGAGAAACCACAGAGAGCGGTTCCGCGGGTGGTAAGGGTTTTCCACAAATCCCTATCGCAGTGTGTCTTCTGGCAGGCCTCAAACCCGTCGACAGGATTCTGAAAATTAAAGAGTCATTGGATATGTAGGACCGTACATCCCAGAAAAGGCGGACATACCGGAAGCTCAACTGCGTATTCAGTGACAAAAAGGTCGGCTGCGACGAGACCGGTGAGTGCAAGTGTCACTAGAGGTAAGAGGTTCCTCATTGCGTGAGATGAGAATTGAAAAGGTATCCTTGGGTTTTATAGGCCTCGAGTTTATTTAGATTATTACCCCGTCACCTATGTATGGTGACGTTTCAACGAGAAAGTCCCATCAGATCAATCTATCGAATCCATAAAAATCCAAGCCAAATTGGCGAAGATTAACCGTGGACGTTGCAGAAAAATTTGATGGATATTAGATGTACCACCGGAGAAGCCTGTACAAGAGAAGCGCATCTGCCATGGGGACCGACGCGAACCATAGGCAGCGTAGAGTCAGGGTCTTGGTCTACATTCCACGCAAAGTTACAATAGTAACACGGCGGCAAGGATTGACTGTGAAGCGAGTTGAAAAGTACTGATATACATATCAGATACTTATCCTGTCCAGCAACTGGTCAGACGGGCTTCAAGTTTGTTGTGTTTGAATCGTTACTGAACAGTGAAGGCTGGGAGGTGCGAAAATCAGAGGCGAAGTCGAGTCTTCCGATTAACCGAGGGAGTGCACTGTCTAGTCAGAGCCGGTCTTCTTTGAGCTTCAGCTCACGCAAAGTAGCAAATAGCATGGGGACCAACCATTCAGACGCGCATGGAGACGAAGAAGACTGACTGGCATGAAGCGGGTTGGGAAGGGTCTTGATAAAAGATAGACATCCTGTTGAGCAACTGTGCTTGGGTTTCAGAACACTGGATCTATGCAGGATGCATTATAATCAGAGGCGAGTACAGCTGTCGAGAGTTGTCGCTGCGACGATATGGGGCTGCCAAAATCTTCAATTCGTTTGCGGTTCGTTTTTCGTGGTATACCGCGTAAAAGCAACATGGTGGCTGTGCACATTTATTTTTACTCCTCCTTGCTGTTCAAGCCCTTGCAAGTATATGCACATTGTCATTGCAAATATATAATAAGAATTAGAGGTAAAAAGTCGGTATAGTGCTTGGATACGTAGCAGCTACTTCATCTACTTAATCAGGACACAACTCAATCTCTAGATGATAGCTCGTCGACAAGGTTGGTCCTGTAATCGTGCGATCAGAGGTCCGTCTTGTTCACGTCCGTCAAGCATAAACTCACTGTTATCACCTCCAAACTCTACCACAATCTCGTTATCTCCAGTGACAATGAATTCGCCAACACCGTTCAACCCGTTTGAGCCGCTAATGGTGACTGTCGCGTTGACCGGAAAAGTGTCAGGCATTGGTTTACTCAGATTATCTACGCCTTCAACTGTTTCAGTGACACCGTTGGCGTCGATGGTTGTTATTGTAACGTTGTTCCCAAAATCGCACTCGGTAAGGGAGACCGAGATAGTCCCAGAAGGATTGAGCTTGACTTGGGAAAAGTCGCGTTTCGCTGGCGCAGAAGGCCATTCTTGCGAGACGCTAACACTCCAGTGCTCGCCAGAGGGGAAATCACCTTCCTCACGAACGACTATGAGAGGCTGGATGCTGTCGTCACATTTATAGATCGCACTGGTGGAGTCGTCTCCTGCACGTCTGTCATATGAGAAGCAATGTGAGCACTGATGGAACTCCGACTTCTTTGAACTGGAAGAGACATCCTCACCTGTAACCAAGTTGGTTAACACTGAAGCTATAGACAGCGGTCCCGCGGGTGGCAGGAAGGGTTTTCCACAACTCCCTATCGCAGTGTGTGTTAGCGCAGTACTCAAATCCGTCGACTGAAGCCTAAGATAACAACGAGCCATTGGATATGTAGGACCGTGCATTCCAGAAAAGGCGGACATACCGGATGCTTAACAGAATAGTCTGTGAGAAAGCCTGCGACGAAGCGGGTGAGTGCGAGTGTAGCCAGAGGCAAGAGGTTCCTCATTGCGTGAGATGAGAATTGACAAGGTATTGGGTTTTATCATAGGCCTCGAGTTTATTTAAATTATTACCTATGGCAGCGTTGTTTCAGCGAGAAGATCCCCATGAGAGCCAATCTGTCAGTTGGAGAAAAATTTACTGGATATCAGACGTACAGATGGAGCCGAGTAAATCCACTGGAGACAGCCTGTACAAGAGAAACACATCTACCATGGGGACCAACGCGAACTAGAGCCAGGGTCTTGGTCTAGATTCCACGCAAAGTTACAGTATTAGTAGTACGGCGGCAAGGATTGACCGTGAAGCGAATTGAAAAGTACTGATATACATATCAGATACTTATTCTGTCCAACTGTGCCAAAAAGGCTTCGGTGAAGTTTCAAATTGTGACTGGAGGCTGGAGAGGTGCGAGAGTCAGAGGCGAAGTTGAATTTTCCGATTAACTGAGGGAGTGTATCTAGTCAGTGCCGGTCTTCCTTTGAGCTTCAGCTCACGCAAAGTAGCAACTGGCACGGGGGTCAGTCGCTCGGTGACGATGTGGGGCAGTGGCCAGTCTTCAGTTCGTTCGTGGTTTGTTTTTCGTGGTCTGACCGAAAGCAGCATGGTGGCTGTGTATTCTCAGCTGATCCTTCTCCTCGTCCTTTTCGAGCCCTTGCAAGTATCATGATGATACGCATACTATCATTGCAAATAGTTATATTAGAGGTACAAAGACGATGTATAGTGGTGTACAATGGCAGCCAGAAAAGAGGAACTTCGTTAGCCTAAACCATCCGTCAGGTGTAGGTGGTTGGTACATCTTCCGCGGATGGGCCACAAAGTCGTTACAGGAGGCAATAAGGCGCGCATAAGTATTCAATGACTTCTTATACCCTTCTTACTTCCTACTTACCTCTGTAAACGTAGATATGTAGTTCACGAGTTCACATACCAGGCTGGCTGTCAGGAACGTTCGCATTTATAATTACTATACCCCTGTCCTGTCATTCCACAATTTACGCTGTCTAATACTCACTACATACTTGATTAGAAAGACCGGGTCAGGTTTTCACAAAGCGGATTACCGATCAGTTCGCTTATCCGGAGGAGGAACTCCACTACGTTATCTCATGAATTTATAAGGAACTCCTTCATCCGGTTCTTCCAGTCGACTCCCTCCAGTCCCGAATCCCCCAATCTCAACATGTCCGTTCATCCCATCCAATTCCCCGGCGAACCTAAAGAACAAGAACTCCCTCCAACGACGGTCTCTCAAGCTACCAGCGTTGCTGATCTCACCGGCAGTGAAAAGAAGGAAAAACAAAAAGTTCCACTTGACGACTTATTTGGTGACGGTGACGATGACGCTGTGGACCGTGTCTATCATGCCAAAGCTCGTATCCTCAATCAGGCTATTCAAGAAATCGGATTTGGCAGATATCAGGCTTACCTTTTCTGTTGCGCGGGATTTGGATGGTTTGCGTGAGTGCACTGAGCAATTTGGCTATTTTCAGACTCTTTGTGGGCTGACTTTTTCTGCATCTACATACAGCGACAGTGTTTGGCCGGTGAGTGCCCAACTACTCGTCAGATGGTTTTCTGGTAGCTCACAATCGGTATACAGCTGATAACAGGGCTTATCCTTACACCCGTCGTCGCCGAGTTCAACTTTGACGGACCTTTCCTTAGTCTCGCAGCCAACATTGGTCTTTTCGTCGGGGCTCTATTTTGGGCTCTTGGATGCGACATCTGGGGTAGAAGGTTTGCCCATTCCATTGCTTCTCGCGATTGACGTCACCTCACCCAAAAATTCCACTGTCCTTCTCTTTCACATTTTTAACAGATGGTCCTTCAATCTCACATTACTGATCACTGGGATTTTTGGACTTGCTGCCGGCGGTTCAAATAGCTTTATCACCCTGGCTTCACTGGTAGCGGTACTCGGCGTTGGTGTGGGAGGGAACATGCCTGTGGACTCTGCCGTGTTCCTTGGTGCGTAGAGACCGTCGGAATAGTTGTTCAGTTTACTCAGACTGTCACTGGTAGACTTCGTACCTTCCACACATCAATATCTGCTCACCGTCATGGCTGTTTGGTGGTCATTAGGCCAACTCTTTGTTAGTCTCGTACGTTTGCGTCTTTTCTTTGTCATACATGCATTTACGCTTTTCCGCAGATTGCATGGCCCCTCATAACCAACTTCTCCTGCGACAATACTGCTGTCGTGTGCTCGAGATCAGAGAACATGGGGTGGCGTTACCTCCTCTTTATCCTCGGCGCGATTACCCTTCTCCTCTGGGGTATTCGTTTCTTCGTATTCAAGCTGTTCGAAAGCCCGAGATATCTCGTAGGGCTGGGTCAAGATGCTAAAGCCGTAGAAGTCATTCATCAAGTTGCGGAGTTCAATGGAACTTCGACAAACTTGACTGTAGACCAGCTCCTGGACGCCGCGAAGATAGAGGACGAAAAGGCTACAGCAGCTGTCACGTTAGCCAAAATTGCTTCAGGCAAAGAACAATCTGGAAGAAGATGGTTAAGTCAAAGCTCGTCCTTAGGGCTTCAGAATGTCAAGGCGTTGTTCAAAACGAGGAAAATGGCGCTTTCAACGAGTTTGTTGATACTTTTATGGGGTAGGTATTGAAACTAGCGGGGGTTGACCGGATTTTGCTGACCTCTTTCAGGAATTATCGGTCTCGCGTCAACTTTGTACAACAGTTTCCTGCCTTTCTTGTAAGTCTTACTTTTCGTCCTTGAATACAAGACTCAAGGTTAAACCTTCCGCAGGCTCAACAGTCGTGGTAATGCATTCGGCGATGGATCACTGTACATTACCTACCGCAATGTAAGCCCTTACTTCCTGCTTCTCCTGCGTCTTAACATCATACTGATGTAACCTTCTCACTCACTCACTTTCAGCAATTCATCCTCAGTGTCGTGGGTATTCCTGGAGCTTTTCTTTCAGGCTGGGCAGTCGAACTTCCCTACATCGGTCGTCGAGGCACTCTAGCCATCTCATCGGGCGAGTAGTTGAGTTTTCTTAATGGTTTTCTTTATTCAACGACCCTCGCGAAAGACAGGGCTCACAGGTGCCTTTCTTTTCGCGACTACCACCGCGCGAAGCTCTAATGCTTTGTTGGGGTGGAATTGTGGGTATACGTTCTTTAGTAATGTGAGTACCGGCTGCCTTCTTCTGATTATTTTTTTTTGGTTCTGACAAGTTTCCTCTGTGTGTAGATAATGTACGGTGTACTCTACGCCGTGTCACCTGAAGTCTTCCCAGCAAAATACCGTGGAACTGGGAATGGCTTGACGGCTACTGCAACGAGGGTGTTTAGTATTATGGTATGTGCTCATAGTCCATTGGTTTACTTTTAATCCTACAATTTCACCGTCATCTCTCCCTTTCTCTTCGCTTTTTGCTGGACATCTGCTCATATCATCTTCGCAGGCTCCAATCATTGCATTATACGCCAACCTTGAAACCGCTGTCCCGGTGTATGTCTCCGGGGGTATGATCATAGGATGTGGTTTCCTAGCGCTACTGCTACCCTATGAACCTAGGGGCAAGGCTTCGATCTAGTAGATGGTCTTTTCAACATACAATGACCGTCGTTTGATGAAGGACCCCACAGTTTCTAAGGTAATGGGTAAATGACTATGATTTGTTGCTTTGCCAGTACAGTGTACACTTGATATTAGAAAATATATCTTTTGCAAGAGGCCGCTAACACCACGATGCATGTTACGGGCTCTAAAGTCCACGATATAATACTGTGTAGCTGGCAAACTCGGTAAAGGCAGCAGTTGTAGTCTGGAGGCTGTTGCTAGTCAATTGACATGACGCACACTAGTTGAGTGAGCGTGAAGCATCACACTGGTGACGCCGGCAAGGAGTAAAATTCTGGAGATTCGGAGCGATTATCGTCGTCCTCAAGGTCCGTCTCAATGTCGGGCATCTGGGGAACAGGAAACAAGTTGGATGTTGATGCAATTGGGGAGTCGGCAAGGGACGAGTATCACCTACTGGCGAGTCCCGCATCCACGGTAAATCCGGTGAAGGAATACGAGGCTTTGGAGCGGGCAGAGGTTCGCTGGAAGCAGCGGGACAGTTTGATCTCTGCTGCATAAGGAACGGGCTACCAGCCTCGTTCCCTTTGGAAGGGAGAGTAGGGGCAGGAGCAGGAGCGGCAGGAGCAGAAGCAGAGGGAGGAGCCCAATTACCGTGAGGCGCCCGGGGTTTTCTGTTTTCAAGTTTTTCGAAGCGGAGGATATGGGTACCACCATGAAGCTCGATTTTCGATCTCTTCTCAATGAACGCGGTCACCTGGCTCCGTGTTTCCTTTCCATCGTGAACGATAGAGGTATGGCTCCGGGGGTTAGATCTCTCATTCGCTCTTGAACCGGAATCCAAATAGGACTGCCAGATATCCTCGGCCCCTTCGCGTTGATCATCCAAACGCGTATATAGCATGTCAATCCAGGGTTTGGACTCATAGAAACCTGCGGCGACGTGTATGATGACCTCTTCTCCATCTAAAGTGCCCTTGAAAGTGAGGACACGAAAACTGATCGGCAGATTCATAATGTCTCCTGGAAGAGATACGAAAAACTTCGATTTCTCCGAGTCCAATGTTTTCTGGCAAAATCGTAGGGGACCGCTCGAGATAGGGAGAATGGAGAAGAATCGACGAGGAGATCAAATTTGTAATATGTGGATTGTTCCTGAAATGAATGAAGGATGTGTGTGTTTTCTGGGGCAATGTAGTCGATTTCGAGCATCCTGTGATACCGAATGTCCAAGTCACCTGTCACCTGGAGAGCCAAAGATATTTGAGCACCGCTCTCATAAGGCAGCAGGAATCTATCCGCAGATAGTGGCCAGGACATCTCGTCGCGATCGGTAGGTCAGGCGCAAGCTGAAGCTGAGGCTGATTTGGAGATATGAGTAACTGGAACTTCGCAATTGAGACACCATCATCATGATCGTTCCTTCGACTGAGAAATAACTCTACTGTGCCGTCTCGGCCTCCACGTAGAGACAGGACGGTATCTGTAGCATTTCCAACGAAGGGGGACATCGTATTGGTCCGGTTTGCCCGATGTAAGCTAAAGTAGTTCTGAGCGGATGGAAGGAGTTTGGGGTCCGGTAGCACTGAGAACATCTCAGAAGGGACCCATTTCCTTTCATCGCTCAACAGGAGTTCCCCATGCACGATGATCTCCCGCGTAGTTTCGGAGGGTGGTACTTTCGGGGTGAGGACCAATTTGTGGGGCATTTCCCGAACATAACCGCCCTTCGCCTTATGCAGGTAGAGGGATACGTAACTTCCATCGCTCTCGGATCGACAATGTAGGGATGCAAGAAATATATCATTGTCCTCGGGAACCGGTTCCATTGGAAGATGAATCTGCAAAAGAGTTGTTTCTGAAGGAGTATAATGCATGGTTGCCCATGAGATCCGGGTCAGAGGTACCAACTTTCCCAGAGGCTCTGAACGCGTAAGGGGTTCTTGCAAGTAGTCCTGTGCGCTCGGCCTCGACATCTGAAATCCAGGCAAATATACTGCGGTCACCAGAATATCTAATGATCTCCTGCTGAAGGCGCATGAAAGCTTTGACCCCGCCCTCTCCATAGAGCGGAGGCATGCTTATCCCGAAAATCCCCATCAAAGAGTATGCCCGGTCCTCTGGCCTGGTGGTCTCCCTGTAGGCGGCCCATGACATTTTCTGAGCGATGCTGAAATTGTGAATGCTGAATCCCAGAAAACTTGTACTGGTATCGAAGTGATTGCGGAGATGACACCTCGCAGACTCCATCGAGTGCCTATTTCTTCCCAATTCTTATCCAGGAAGACTACGTGGGACGGAGCAAGCAGCTCCTGAAGTGTCCAACCTCGAGTAAACCACTTGCAGCGGCGAAAAGTCGACCGAAATTGCCGGGATCTTCCCCAATCTGAGCATCTGACAAGTACACGTAGCAGACATCAGAATCCCCATAAAAATTGATACATTGAGATCAGAGCCTCGGAGAGTTCGGCGCTACTGTCCTTGTCGATGCAGCAGGAGTCGATCCAAATCCATTCAAAGCCGTATTTCTGAGCATGCGCACAAGCATACCAGATTTTGCGATAACCAAGTCGGTCTTTTACTTCGTCAAGATCCTGGATGTCCCAAAACGAGATCTCCTCTTCGTCCCAGGTATGAGATAGGATGGCGTATCTCGGAAGATTGGAATGAAACACTCCGATTTGCAGAGTTTCTGTGTGAAGGAGATGCATTGTCGGATAGTGGGGAATGTGACGGGAATCTGCTTAGATACATCAGTTTCCAACTCTTCATGGCCGTTGATAGATTATCGGTAACTCACACAACTGCACTGGGTGCTAAATGTAACGAAAGAAAGATGGTTTGAGAAGTACTGATGTACTTAAGTGACAGTATCTATGTACATAGTCTCGTGAAACCAGACTGACGTGCGTATGTAGTCTGGTAGTTATCTATAACGCGCCCATAGAAAAATTATTAGGTAATCACTAAATATTCACACGAACCTTTTCCCAGTATTTTCCAAGTATTTTCGTCACTACTTGTCACAACTCTGAAGATTTTATTTGACACATGGTACTCCTAATTGTATCTAAGGCCGAATACCAAAAATCGCGACGTGAAACGAGGCAGAACTCGAGATAAGGTGTCAAGTCCAATTCCGTGAGCGCACAGCCACTCCCGCGACAAACTTTTAGGCTGTATCTAACGGTAAGTACCACTTCTGGTCCGTTTCTCTTGGTAAAAATTTGCATACAAGATCTTTGAAACTATCTCAACCTCAACGCATATGTAAAACAACGAAGTGAGGTAAGCTTGAAATGTCATGCCATTGACTTGCCGACAAGGATTACATAATAACTTTTTTGCGGGCCCGGCACCCTATAAGTACCAGACTACTATGTACATGAGTTCTTAGTCTCACGACAGCGACCGGTGGTAGTGCGCATGTCTTGTTCGCATTCGCCTTCCCATAAGTACTCAACGTCCAAATTTTGGACTTGAGCTTCTTCGGAGAGCGGATTACCCGTAGTTTACCAACATGGATGCTCTGAAAACTGACAACTTGCTTCATCCGTGACTGCAAGATTATATTTGACGTCTAGAGAGCATCAACCCTCGGTTGCGTTGCCAAAAGTCTCAGATATAAAAGCGCCGTTGATATTGAGCTCTATGAAGCACCGGTGGCTGGTTCAAACAAGCCCTCGTCAGGCTTCGTCAGGTCAACGCAGACTTCCGCCTTCAGCGCCTCCAATCACGAGAACCTGACGGCTTTGGGTTTGGGGCTAGTTCTGGTGAACGGGGGCCGAACAAACCAGCAGGGACGAGGATCGTTGGGTCGACACTTGGTTGTAGCCCAGGATCAGCTGACAGACGATTAATTAAGAAAACCAGGACATAGTGTTATTACAGCTTACGCTGCCACGCTGCCCAGCTTGCCCCCTGACTCCTTGCAATTGGATCCACACCCGTTTCCTTCTGCAGTCTCTTCGCATCCAGTGTACCTGGTGGTGGTGGTGGGGGCGGGTGCGGTGGTAGTGACGATTTCTTGGTCCTGTTTCGTCTGCGAGAAACATGTACCCATCCAGATTTTGCAAGTTTTGGCTCTGACGATTGGGGTAGTGGAACTGTGGGCTTCTCCGACTTGGGGTCTTCTTTCCGCGGGAAGGACGAAGGCATCCATTCCTGTTTTTCTGTGTCCGGAACGAGAGGATTCGGTTCAACAGCTGGAGGAGTGTGTACCAGCCCATGGGGTGTTCTCGGACCAAACAGACCAGGACTACCTCTGTCCGGAACGAGAAGAATCGTTCAACGGATGAAGGAGTGGGTCGCAGACCAGGATCGGCTAAAGTAAAAGACCAAAACGTCAGACACATTTCCCGAAGAAACTGAAAGAAATGCTACTCACGTTGCCATGTAGCCCAGCTTTGTACTTGTCTTCTAGGGTCCATACCGGGCGGTAAAGGAACTCCATGCATAGGTTCACCAGGACGGGGAGGTTGTGGTGCAGCCTCTTTCTTCTTTTTCTTCGTCCTTTGAGTGACATGTCTCCATCCAGGAAATGCTTGAAGAATTTCAGGAGTAGAAGGTCCCTCTGCTGGTGGTCCTCCAGGCATACCCGGTGTAGGTTTCCAATCAGGCTCGAATTCTCCTCCGGGTCTGTACTTGGATCTAACGCAGAAGAGGTAACCGATCTCGTGAAGCAAACCATGACGTTCTTCACGTAGTTTACCGACTTCGCCAAGGAGCATGCGAACTTCAGATGCAAGAGCTTTGGAGAACTCGTCGAGATACCCTTGGATGTTGAAGGGAACTTGTTCGTGGGCAGTTTCTCGGACAGCGTTGATAGTGTCGATGTGACGACGTTCGCAATCTTCACGCCAAGCTGGGACGGGATTAGGACCAGTGATGACCACTAGTAGCCATATTGTAGCGCTCACATGACACTCACCGTCAGAAACCGATTGGAGTAATTCACGCAGTTCTTGATTTTGTCTGGTGAGTTCATTAACAATAGCACCTATTCTCGAAATTGAGCCAAGCTCACTCGGGAAAAAGAAAACCACTGACCTCCGTCAGCTTCTTCTCGGCCTTTACCTTTGTCGCGGTACCTCCTAACGTCATCCTCCCACCTCTCCAGAAATTCTTGGAACGATTTGTACAGCTCCCCCACCGTTTCTCTCGTCTGCATTGCGTAGGCAGCCTTCTCAGTCCTTTTTTGAGATTTTTCCTTCGAAATCTCGTCTTGAATCCTTTGTCTTGAATCCAACTTTTCGTGAATCGCGTGAATCATGTCTCCTCCCTCCACCGGGTAGATGCTCTCTCGTAGATACTCCAGATTCTGTTCCCATCTCTCTTCCCGAACTTTCCTCTCTTCTATAAGCGCTACCTGTCCACTGATCCAGTTGATGACATGATGCAACTGTTCTCGAAATTCGTCATCTTTCCGTTGTTTTGTGGCTGGCTGTAGCACATCTTCAATCATGCCTAGCGTTTCGATTGATCCTTGAGCCCGTAATCCAGACGAGAGCAGACAAGTTACAGAGACTTCTGCAACTTCCACCCAAAAACAAAAAGGCCAGGTGACAGATGCGACGTATTTCCACGAGGCTTGCTGTAACCATACCATCAAACTGATTGCTGCGAATATGGCAGAAGCTAAGGCCCATCTTGCTGCCTTCTCTGTGAGCTTTGTCTTCATGCTTCTATTTATTAGTCGCTGGACAATGTTTAAAGGCCGGGTCTGGGGGACGACCTAACTGATGGTGAGAGAGCGGTCCAAAATGCCAGAGCCAATGCGCAGTATATTGTCCATCCTACATGCAACAGATTTGCCTCAACTTGTGAGACAGTTTCGTTGAAGGTTTCGACGTGCCGAATACTCTCTGACACAAGCTGAATGAGCACAGAAGCTTTCTTTCGAGCTTGGGTGAAATGTCGTTGTCGGATGAGAGTATTGACGTCGGTAAGATACGATGTAAACATTGGCAGAGTTACAGGAGAAAATGACATCAATGCAAATGCCTTGCGAAAGCGACTGATAGCTGTAAGATTGGAAAAGGTAAGTTTCATCACTCATCTATGGGCAGTAAAAGCTCACCCTCCTGGACCCTGAGCTGTTCTAGCATTACTTTCGCATTTACCTCCGCTGCCCGAGCTATATCTTCTTCATCAAACAGAACAAAACCATTTTCTACGTTCTCAAGTTTGTCTGGCTCTTGATACGAGTTTGAGTGGTGCACGATTCCAGGAAGGGTCCCAATTGAGTGAGCAGGCCACTCAGTTCCGAGAAGAGTCGCAATAAGGGGCGAGAGATCACTTTGGAGAATGTCTCTTCTGTGAAAACCCAATGAAGTGACATATGAAGTGACATATTTCTAGGTGAATGAGACGACATACCTTAGCAGCCCTTCTAAGCCCCACTGAGAGGAGTGTATGTCGTCCGCAATCGCGCTCTGAGGTCCTCTCACTCCCTTTCCCCACATAACGAGGGGTGTTCTTGTGTCATCTTTACCTGGAGGAAATGTTCAGTCCACACAGGTCGCTGAAAGGAAGAAGAGACTCACGACCATCCCAATAATTTTTTGGACTCGTCCCACAACTGGCAGTAAAAATGTAGGTCGTCTCCTCCTCTCCTTCCTTCTCATTGTAAAAATTGCGTACAAGTGACTCTGTCTCCCTTTGAGAAAACAGTTAAGATGGGGCAGGTAAGAGGAAAGCTCCTCTACTCACTGAACTATCTTGTCCATGACCATGATATTCTTCGTGACCGTGGCCTCGTCCAAAGCAGCCGTGGTATTCAATCCTCGCAAGGTCAAAAGAATCAAGGTCTTGTCTTCGGTAAGTTCAGCGTTAAGCTTCGGATCTGAGGTTGCATTTGTAAAAAGCATTTTCATCTCCTCAAAAGCTGCCCAGTCCAGAACACTTGCATCAATACCTGGATTCTTGTCAGCCCCTACGTCAGACACGATTAGACCTCTACTCACCTTCAGCGAAGTCTTCCGTCTTCCAACGACGCCATTCCTTCACCTTTCCCTCAGGAGTGCTCCCTGCAAACATCGACAGAATAGTTGAAGTTCCAAAGGCGTACGTTCGATGGGCACGCCCAAGAAGCGAGTCGACAGGCTCATCAACCCATCCCTTCCTCACAAAGGGGACAGCAGTTCCAGTTATGATTGTTGCTAATCCTAATCCTTCATTGGGAGCTACAGTGCGTGAAACACCAAAGGCTCCTCGAAACTGGATAACCGAGCGCAGGTTATGGTGCAATGATATCACTGTGTTCATCATCTTGCGGTCGAGGTCGATCAGGAAAGCTTTTCGGATTGAAAAGGAAGTCGGGGCCAAGGTCGTCGACTACGATGAGGACAAGTCGTTTTGCCGGAGTGTGAGAAGACGCGAAACTAAAGTGCTGCATCCCATCTAAGACAACCGAGGTCATGTAGAAATCGAAAGCGATCCAGAGGAGAGGGACATGGACAAGTAGCCCGACAACCAGCCAGGAGAGCATTGTGGGTTGGAAGTCAACTAGGAGGATCACATGGATAAGCGCTTAAAGTCGGCTTAGAGCCAACGACGCATACCTGTCAAGACGGCTTACTAAACGTCTGGTGCAGTGAACCATGTGTACTTGGAGGGTACCTAGCCTACTAGCTTTCTGCTGCCAGGTTAGTCCAGTCTGTTTGTGAGACGAGTGAGTTGAAATCCGAAGGGTCTTTCAGCATCATTTCTGCGACATACCGGCAAAATTTTGAGGAGCGGCATCAAGGAAAGGAAGATGTTGGACATGTTTGAGTTGACAGTACAACTGATTGAGAAGTTTTGACACCGGCGTCTTGCAATAATGACGTAGTACGTTCCGAGCCACAGGGGAAGGAGCTCTGGTACTAAGCCTAGTCTCCTCCAGCATTGAGTGATTGCTAAAAGTATCATCAATGGTCTGGATAGCACACATAGCTGAGTATTCACGCACCCGCAATTAGACGGTCTATCCAAGTCTATCCCAAAAGCAATTCCAGTTGTCGAAGGTAAATGGAAAAACAATATGTAGAGACTTGAGTTGAGATGAAAGCGTACGCGTGCTGCTAAAAGAACTAAGCTCTGAAGCACTGGCAGCGTAGAGAACCAGCTGTAAGTGCATATAAGTAGAGTCGGAGAGCGTCACCGAATGGTTAATCGTTAGGGTTAGGGTAAGAGGCTCCTTCCCCGTCAATTTTCTGTTCCCGAGGACCTGCCCAAAAACTGGCAGGCTTTGGCTATCAATATTGGAAGATGGATATCAAGGTAACAGCCATTTTGGGACGAAAAAAGAGACATGTAAAAGAGACGAAGATATCGATACGGAATGCAAGGTGAAATCCTGACAACAGTCTGACAAGCAATGTGCATGGAATGGGTATGTTATTAGAACTAGTAGGGTAGTTAAGGCATGAGATAGTGGGTGTGACTAGACCGTAGGGTGAAGTAATATTTGGGACACTCGTATTTCCAACCGAGGACTGTTGAGGACTATAGCTATCCATCTCTGGAGTCGACATAGTAGCTCATCCACATCCACGTAAGCTGCAAATCACTTCTACACCTACACAAGGTGCCCTACGAATAGATCACAATTTCTACAAAGCGACAATGCCCGTTCGTGCATCATTGAAGCCTCGTAAGATCTCAAATCAACTACTTGGCGCAGTGTCCAGCGATGTAGTTTGTGACCTACAAAGGATGCACTGTGGGTATTTTGGAGTATACAGGAATGGATGTGCGATGCAACAAATCTATCCATAGGGTTAGTTAGGTTAAAAGTGACCAGAACACAAGACGACGTACCAGCAATGAGCTGAATGACGTAGGTGAACACTGTATATACAGCGATGTGTGTGTATGCCAGGCATACAGAGATTAGCCTCGACGCTTGCAATCAACTCTACACCTACACAAGATGCACTGCTGATAAACCACAAGTTCTACAACGTTCTTAGCTGCCCGTTCATGCCTTAGAGCAGCGTACAGAGTCCAGCGAGGTGGAGGTAAGAGAACAAGCTCTGAAGAAAACCAACCCACTCCATAGGGTTTTTATGGACATTTTTCGGCATCTACATCCTTTGTGGGCGACCTTGGAGTTTCCTTGGTCCTTGTTCTCACTGCAAACGGGCCGTCAGGAGAGGTCAAACAATACAAAAGCTGTTCTATCATGAGAAGAAGAGAAATGTGTAACATGTTGTAGGCAGCGGGCTATCGCAGTTCGCCCTAATCAGTACCTGGCCGAACAACTTCGATCTCCAGCTCGTTTCGAGTCCGTTTAGCTTTTATAACGTTGGCGTTTATCCGTCCCCTCCAATATAAGCCATGGAATACATGGTGAAGAATTGCGAAAATTCAGCGTCCAAAAATCTTGCTGCTCGTCTGAAAACCCAAGCTACTGCGACCATTCAAAACTTTCGACCGGACACTCCGCCTCATCGATGAAGGGGCGCCAAAGAAGACACGAGGATATCGATAATCATGAATCAATCCGTCGTATGGCAGTGTGAAATGCGCTGAGTAGGAAAACCCATGATGAGCCAATAGTGGGGAAGTGAAGGGGAGCACCCGCACACCCAAAGGTCTCCAACTCCAATTCAAACTCTATTGTGTTCTGTTCGTCTGGCCGATCAACGCTTGCGGAGTTCTCGCTTGATATTGCGCTGATGGTGAACATCACCAGGGAACTTCTAGACCAAGAAAGTACAAATCGTCGACGAGGAATACTCTGAATTGGATGCATGTTGTTGTGCAATTAGGACGTCTTCCATTCTCCGTATCCCCATCATGGCTGTGATATTCTTAAAAAAGATTAGTAGGTCTCGACAGTGGTATCATTCTGCACAAGCTCCCGGGAAAAAAAGGCAAGGCATTACAGCCCTCAACGAGTAGCCCCAACACTTGTATTCTTCGCTATCAGACCTGAAGACTGTTTGGCCAGAGAAGTCATCTTTTTCTTTGACAGGTTACATGAAAATGGCTGCCCTATCGTCTCGCGAATTTTTCTCTAGCCTTCTGGCCCCATCTTACATCTTCCTCCTTCAGCTTAAAGGTGAGAGCTGTCATCATCTCTTTTGCGTATTTTTCACCTTCCTGTTAAGATGATGATGATTAAAGTCAGTTGCGGTCCTTTCGGAATGAAGTGAATCATCTGGACACATACCGTCACCAATGTCTTGATTTCTGCTACACTGAGCTCTCCGGAACCTAACATCCTCATAGCCTGTACAGTAGGAGAGGACGCTGAAGGAAAAGAGAAGACCAGGAGTAAGCGAACGGGCGTAGAGGCTTCTTCCAGCGGTAACGCGTCCAGGTAATGTACCGGAGGAACCTAGATATCAGAAGAGTAAGCGAAGTAAGGTGATGAAGCAGCAGATAGCACACACTAAATTCAGAGTTACACAAAGCGGCCAACGATCCCTCCCATCTAAAACCTCACCCTCGTCCCAGTAATCAGGTAACTCAAAATCAATCGCATTGCTGATGATTTGCCGTGTATCGAGACCACTAGCCGTGTCCTGATCCATATCCATATCCCCCGAGCCGCCAACAGTGCTTTTTGAGACAGACTCGTTTTTCTTGGCCTTGTACTCGACACTCCGCGTCCTAGGAACTTTAGTATCCCATAACGCAGCACGGGCAGCCATGAATAACGCGTCATAGATGTTTCCCGAGTCTGCCAACACAACAATATCGAGATTGAGTAGCCACGACTTCTTTCCCGGTAGGATGACCAAATTTGAAGGATGTAAAGAACGGTCGGAAAGTGTCTGATTTAACACGGTTGTAAGATCATGTTGAAAGTCATCCAGAGCTCCCGTAGAGAGATTAGGATAAGCAGAAGGAGAACTATCTTTTTCATCGTTCAATGAAAACCTAAAAATTCTTACGGAGTTTTCGAGTACGCACCAAGATACGCTACAAGCGATTCGTCCACTATCTGTACTGTTTTCTACTTCAAGCTTGGCAGCTGCGAGTACTTCAGTCCCGCTGCTGCCATCGTGAGGGTTGTGTCCTATGCTTAGACGCGCACTGCCGTTTGCGAGAGGCGCGACTCCGGTTTCGAGAGATATCGGACGAAAATCGGACAGTCCTCGACCGTCTGTCCGACGAGAAGGTGATGCTAGTAAGCCTGCTTGGATATAGGACTTCTCAGCTTTTGATATTGAGGTTGACGCCATAAATGACGTTGAAGCGGTGGAGGAGGTGGAGGTGAAGAAGCGAGGTGAATGTATTTGTTTAGCTCTGGTTTAGCTCTCAGATCTCAACTACCACTGCGTCTTCATTTCGGCTTCAAATACTATGGTCTATCCTGGTCAATCAGCTTTATATATCTCTAGGTGGAATTTTATTCTGAACTGCCCTCACAGCAAGCAAACATGCTCTTGCGACTTTCAAGCAACTCGTGAATATCTTGCCTCAAAGTGAAAAGACAAAGGTATGTCTGAATCTGCTCTTTGTGGACGGGCTTTTCATGTGCTTTGATAGCCCCAAATCCTCCTACTTTCTGGTGAAGTCACACCTTTCAGAAACGATACAGACAGAGAAATTGCATTCCGTCAAGAAAGCAATTTCTACTATTTATCAGGATGCACAGTCCCATCGTCGTATCTTCTCTTTGCGTATCAAGAAGGAACGTCTTTCTCCCAGAAACCTTCAATGGAGTTGTTCATACCAGAGATCAGCCACGATGACTTGCTGTGGAGTGTGCCTCCTCCAACGCTGGAAGCAGCGAAACAAACCCACGATGTAACTCACATCGACCATTCCGCTGCTCTTCCTGCTGCCATCCAAACCCTCATCAAAGCCTTTCCAGATGCTCTATTCCATACTCTCCCTCGAAACTCGCCCCTCTTCCCCCGGATCTCGGAAGATCATGTCCAACTGATTCTTTCACCCGACAACAAAGAGAAAGTCGGTATCACAGACCTCTACCTCCTTCCTGCGCTCCACCGTGCCCGGTTGATCAAGGATGAGGATGAGATCGCTTTAATTAGGAAGGCAAACCAGATCAGCTCGCGTGCGCATGAGACTGTGATGCGTGTACTCGGTCTAGCAGTGAAAGGAGGTATTCAACCTGGAACTGGTGCCGGTGTTGATAGGCCGTTGCTACCTGGTGAATGGTTGATTGAGCGGGAAGCTGAGGCTGAGGCCATCTTTGTTGCGTCTTGTCGGAGAGAAGGGTGGGTTATTTTTTCATCACCTGACGTTGCTCCTCACCAGTTTTTCTGCAGCGCGGTCCACCAAGCATACCTTCCCATCGTCGCAGCAGCCAACCGTGCCTCGACTTTACACTACTGCTGCAACGATCGCGAATTTGCATGGGGTCCCGTCAACCCACACGACCATCAAAACAGGATGGAGTTTGCTCATGGCGGGAAGAGACAATTGAACCCTCAAGTCCTTCTCATCGATGCGGGATGTGAATGGAATTGCTACGCCTCTGATATTACTCGTACTATGCCGGTTGGGAATGGAGGAAAGTTCACACCCGAAGCAAGGGCAATCTATGAACTGGTTTTGGAGATGCAGAAGGTACGTATACGTGTTACAACAACACTACCTCATTAATGTGATAGTGTTTCTCTGACGACTATCTTGTCCTTTTTGTAGCTATCCATGGATATGATCCGTCCAGGTGTCCACTGGGACGCCTTCCAGCTACTCTGTCATCGCACTCTTGTCAAAGGTTTCCAGCGTCTCGGTATCTTCAAATCTCCAAGCGATGACCAAGATTCAGAACACGGTGAAGAGAAGATTCTAGCTACAGGAATCTCCTCTGCTTTCTTCCCGCATGGGCTAGGTCATTCACTTGGAATGGATGTGCATGATGTGCCCAGCGCCAGCAAGCCTACAGTCAATGATACGATTAAAGGTGTAATGTTGGGACATGAAAGTTTCTACAGGTATCTGAGGCTGAGGATACCGCTTGAGAAGAATATGGTTGTGGTTAGTATTTTTTAATGCTTTTCTAAATTTGTTTTGGCTTAAATGAAGGCTGACTATCTTGTCATTATTAGACCGTCGAACCAGGAATCTACTTCTCCCCACACTTGGTCGCTCCCATCAGGGACTCGAAACACATCAACCAGGATGTGCTCAAGCGGTACGAAAGCGTCGGAGGAGTGCGGATTGAGGATGTTGTATTGATCACAGAGGATGGATTGGAGAATTTGACAACTGTGAGGAGTGATACTGCTTGGGTTGAAGGTGTTTGCTCGGGAGAATTTTGATGGGGCACTAAGGATACTGAAGTCTGAGGTAACGATGATATGAAGCGGTAGGGGATGAAGTATTTCGAGCTCGAAGAATTCAAGAAGCAAAGAAGAAAGCAATGTACATACGTATATATTACCTCCGGACCCGCTATCGATATTACTACGTCTCTTATTTTATCGGTGGGAGGAGAAATCCGAATGCAGTGTTTTGCTTGTTCTCCATAAGTAGCTATCATCGAGAATGGTTGACTGTGACTGGAAAGCGTTTAGACGCGGCACAACTCGTCTTCATACTCTCATCTTCTGTCATCCTCCCTGTCTTTTTGGTGTTCACTCTTCTTGACTTCACCCCCAAACCCTTTTTGAAGCACTACCTTATATGACGCTTCCCTGATAATGATAACGCCCTTGGGAAATGTACATTCTAGTTGCCTTGTCAACCATCCCATCTCTTGTAGCTCTTTCTCTGTGAATACAGAAGGCTGAGCGTGTTCTCTACGCGATGTGTTTATAAACCCTTACTTTATATGTCGCTATGATAAAATTTCAAACCTTCACTACCCCGACGGCCACCACAGCTCTAGGCTCTAGCTCCAGCTCAGAGTCATAGCAGAAAACGCTTACGCCGTTATGCCACGGCCATATGGACGCGCACCTCCAGCTCAGACTACGAATGCTCACGCGCAGCATTCTCGTGATTCTAATGCTCTACGCGCTTCCGTTCTAGACGTTTTCGTGCAATTGGGAGCTCTACAGAAGAATAGTCTCATTACGGAATGGATGTTCGAAGAAGAGGGGGGAAACGGAGGGTCCTCGATGGATCAACGAGGAAGGCGTGACTACGGAAGAGAAGAGGGTAGACATGAGTATGGGTACGATACAGAGAGTGCTGAGCAGAGGACGATTTTCGAGGAGCCGAGGATGGACGATAGAGTGCAAAGTCCGACGTCAGAGTCAGAAACGCGAAAGGGGCGATCCAAGTTTTCCTCCAAGATAACTGCTGTCTTCCGTAGTCGGTCAAAGTCGAAAACTAGAGCCGAAAAGGCCTCGCGAAATGCCACCAATCCGCCTGCACAACCACCGTTACCTCCACT
The DNA here is from genome assembly GCA_013368315.1 of Tetrapyrgos nigripes. Lineage (NCBI taxonomy): Eukaryota > Fungi > Basidiomycota > Agaricomycetes > Agaricales > Campanellaceae > Tetrapyrgos > Tetrapyrgos nigripes. Next base: position 23,815 of record JAACJM010000191.1, on the reverse strand, counting down.
GCTACCTATTCCATCTCGTGTTGGCGCTGTAGCCGAGTATGAGACGGACGAGGGGTATAATTCATCCTCTCCTTCTACACAGAGCGGAAAACGGAGTAAATCCCGTCGGAGAGGAATTTCTGCCTTTCCCATCAAATCCCGGCCATCCGAATCGTCCGAGGTATCGTCTTCGCGGCCTAGTACACCCTCCGAATTTAGTTCTCGACCCAGCCACGACCGCAGCCATGCAACCAGTCCGACCTCTGATGCATCGGTTCCCTTCCCAGTCCTCTCCCCTGTTTCGAGTGGTTCCCAGACAGATAAGAAGAAGCGTTTTGGTAGAGCTCCGAGAGGAAATCTTGCCGTTGACGGAAGGGTGTCTGAGGAACGCGATCAGGATGAGGGCTGGGAGCAGTTTCCTCCGTTGACGCCTGGGGCCTTTTCGCCGCAGGTCCTCAATGGTACTCAGCCCAACGTGGATAGGTCGAAGACGCCTACTCAGGAGGTGGGAAACAAACAAGATGGAGGTACACTATTGAAGAGACTTTCTTTCGCAATTCCCCGCACTACTTTCCAGAAACCCGTCAAGCGCAAAAACACGAAAAGACCGCCATCGCTTCTCCCAATCATGGATCCTCCGGCATTCGAAAAGGACGGTGCATCGAAATCTCTGCCACCCTCTCCATTCATTCTCGTCGCTCCAGAACTTGGAGCGGCCAGAATTTGCTGGAGCTCCGGATACTCCATACATCCTTTGCACCCCCATGGACGATGAAACAGCCCGTGCCCGACTTTCTACTCCCATGAAATCCACCGATTCTCCAGTATATCCTTTGTCAGTCTCGAAAACCATTCGTAGAAGTATCGTATTGGATAGCATGAACCACAGTGACGAAAACCTTCCTCTGGAACGCGATTCTAATCACCTCAATAGTGACACATCGCGACTCAATCGTGCCGTATCTGTTCAGGGACCTCCATCTGCATATAATCAGGCTCGGGTCACTTTTGCGGATGATGTTGAAAGACGGGCTGGACTTCGGAGGTCGTTGTCGGCTACACAGCGGGCTAGAGACGCGCCTTTCCCGACGAGGCCTGTCCTTCCTGTTCCTTTGTCTTTGTCAATGCATGGTCCAAACGCGAGGGCAGTCAGGTTATCGTTGGATGCTCGGGCTTCTGTGATACGACAAAGGTATCGGAGTGGAATGACGGAGCAGACGTAAGATGGATCATAGAAGTTGCATAGAAGCGTTTTTCACGGAAGTATGATCAGTCCCATACATGGCTTATTTTTCTCTCGTATGTTTGCCGTATGTACATATACTCACTTGATGGCGCCTGGCGAAGCAGCGAGCTTCTGCCAGAGTTTGTGGCTCGGAAGGCCTTTCATAATAATTGCTTCATATTGTTCATTATAGTTCATCATCCTTCATACGACGTCCCTGCAGATCTAGATACGAATGTCTATGCATACTGACATATAAGTAAGTGTTATAAGTCTTCAACTCGAACATATCACAAACAGGACCCCAGAACGAGATTGAAGGGTCGGTGTTAGTATACTAGTGACCGCTCCTTCACTTCACTAGCGTGGTGCGAGGTGGTGCGCGGAGCTTTTGGAGGTGTCATATGAGGAGTATGTGTACATATGTCACCGTACGGGCCTCGGAGATCTTGGAACGACGGTACCGAAGGGTGCCTGGTCTGTGGTAAGTCTGAATCTCATGGACGACATATGAAGCTGGAATATGCCGACTTGCAGTCTGACGAAGGTATCGAAGATTGGTCCAGTGAAATATACCTAGCTTGATACGCGTATACCTTTGATGAAAATAATTAAGAAGTACAGTATATGGAAGTACTAGGAAAAGAAAACAGTAAGTTAAGAAATAAGATTATCAAAGTTGACGAGGTGAAAAAAAGGTTTAAGGAGCGAATAAGAGAATAGATAGAGGTATCGAGAAAGGAAAGAAGACTGTCATTTATATCATGCCAGCATACAGCAATCTACGGGCTCTCCCGCTTCACCGTGAAAGCTCCGCCGAAATAAGACTAACAGCTTTTTCGGACCTTGGCTTGATAGAGCATTTGAAGGGTTTGGGGTGACTGTAGGTAGGTAGAAAAAAAGTAAGCAAAAGACACCAGACCTAAAATAAATCCAGGAACTAACCTAATTGTTCCACCAGTCAACTCATGTTCCGGGATGATAAGTTTGCCCTCTTCATCGAACGCAGGCTTAATGTCGAACACGGCCAATGACATGGCGATTAAGATCCATAAAGACGCTTCTGCTAGGTGGAGACCGGGGCATATCCGCCTTCCGAAGCCAAAACAGATTGTCCTAGGATCGCGTTGAGCGGGTTTGTCGGAGGTAGAGATGTGTCTCTCAGGGTCAAATTTGAAGGGGTCAGGGTATATGGAAGGATCGTTGAGCATGTACCTGTAAAAATATGCAGAAAAGATGATCATGAGATTGAGAGGCAACAAAAGGGAAGGCGCGCAAGGCACACACCATAAGTTGGTAATAATAATGGAACCCTTCGGAATAAAATATCCAGCAATAACTCCGTCATCCATCGCACGATGTGGAACACCAGTAGGCGCGACCGAGTTCCATCGGAGAGCCTCGGTGACTACGGCGTTAACATAGGGAAGATTTTCCCTATCCGAGAAGCTCGGTAGTCTATCGTTACCAACGACACTGTCGATTTCTGCCTGGGCTTTCTTGAGAACCTCAGGGTGACGAATCATAGCAAGGAAGAAAGCATATTGGTCAGAAACGGTAGTATCGGCGCCAGCTGGGAAGAAATGAGCAGGTGTTCCACGGACGGTGATTCATAACAACACTCACCGCCGTAGACTGAAGCAGCAGTATGCTTGATCTCAAAAATCTCCTCCGGTGTCAATTTCGCTTCATCCTCTAGAGATGTACTAACGAAGGACACTGGTGCCGTTCCATTCGCCTAGAGTACAAATAAAGTTTCATTGAGTCCAAGTGTCAAGCATTTTAGAGTCATTTTGACTCACTATCATTTCTTTAGCATAGGAGTAAGGTACTTCAACCATATCATTGAACGCTTTTGCCCATTTTGCGGCTAGCGCGTGGAATCCACCTCCAGGGAAACCAGGGGGAATGTAACGCAGTGAGGGGAAAACGTCAACCAGAAATGCACCTGCAAATCGGACAACTTCGGGTTAGGGGACAGAGTAGTTGCACAGTTCGGAAGCCGAGGGACGTACCTGGCTTTGTGGCAAGACTGAAGTTGTCATTAGCGTGCTCAATGAGTTCTACGAACGGATCCCGCTTCTCCTGGACTTCAATACCATAAATCAATTTCATGATGATTGAACCAGAAGTCCTTGAAATCATATGCGTCAGACTTCTGATAGGCACTTGAGAGCAGCACGCCAAGGGTACGTACTTTCGAAGATGTTGGCTCAGTTCATCAGGATTTGGGTCGGCCAGAACTCGCTTCAAGAACTTGTGTGTCTCCAATTCCTCCATAGGCATGAATTGCGCCATCGCGTTGTTGGAGCCAATCAATTTGGATACATGTCTGCGGTAGTTCCTGAACCGATTCCCGTAGGGAACCAAAACCAATGTCTTCGAATAACCAACGAGCTCGCCTGCCGATTAAGCTGTGAAAGAGTTTTCGATAGGGGCAGAAACGGACGCACCTCCCATTTCTAGACGAGGTCTATCCGAATAGAGAGAACCCTTCTTGTCAAGTTCTTCCATGACTTCTGTGGAATTTACAATAATCATCGTCTGACCCATGAGGGTGACCGAGGATATTCCACCTGGAAGACATCAGTCAAGCAAGGATAAGGATGGAGGCGAACAAACCATATTGAGCCCCCCAGTCTGCGAAGGTTATCCACTCCCGCTCGCTCGGCATATCAAGAATATTCTATATGAAATGTGAGTACAAGCGTCTGTCTAGCACCGATACAGGTGGGTGTGGTACATACGCCGACAATGGGGATTCCCTTGGGGCCAGGAGGGAGAGGAGCGGGGTTCTTGGACCTTGAGAACATGATAGATGGAAAGAGAGAATAGGTGAGTGTGAATCCAGAGCCGTTGTGGGCGTATAGGCGTGTGATGTAGATATATCTGCATCTGAGATTCCGAGATTTTCTTAATTTAGGCGAGAATAAATGGGAAGAAGAGACCGGCAGGGCTGTTGCAACCCTAGAAAATGCGTGTCACATGTCCGTTTACCCAACCTAAACCTTTTCCCAAAAAAGATGCCTGGAATCCTGGGACGATTTATTCCCTATTCTTTTCGCCGATGTATAATTAAAGACCACGCACTCATTATAACTACGGAAACCGAGTAAACCTTCCAAGTCTCCCCTCTGTCCGACCCATCCACTCGTTGAACCATGCCAGCCACCCTACAATCTCCTGGCGAGCAACAGCCTCTGGACGACACGATGGGCGTGATGTTGCTAGGTATCATCGTCTCCGCCATTCTCTACGGCGTTTCGCTCGTTCAAACATTGTACTACTTCAATCGTTCGTTACGCGTTCTAATCTCCTCCACCTGTATTCACGCCCTTTTCTAGGCTACCCCAGCGATGCTTGGTACTTCAAAGCCTTGGTTCGCCCAGTAATTGTTCCAATCCCTCTCTTTGCCAACACTTTCTGCAGGTCAGCATTACACTTGTCCTTGACACCATGCACATGGCGTTCACAACGCATACCAGTAAGTGACAGTCGATATTCCTTGTTCGATGCTGTCCACTGAGATGAGCATTCTAGTCTATCACTACCTCGTCACAGAGTACTAGTAAGCCGGCTGTTAGCTGCTGAGTTCCGACTTCCTCTGATACCCTCAAACGTTTAGCAATCATGAAGAGCTGAATAAGATGGTTTGGTAAGGTTTTTTTTGCTTCATTCCTGACGCTGATACATACTAACACTGATTCTTTGATTACTAGGTCGGTTCTGGTGAGCATCAATCCTCCAAACGAATACTTCGTGTTCTCAGCTCTCACTACTCGCTACAGGTAGAAGCTGTACCTACGGTACGTCCCACCCAGTGTCTACGTGCGTCTGCGACCGCCGCTGATATCGCTGGCACCAGGGAGTCACAGGTTGCCTGGTTCAACTGTTAGTGCCCGAACTTTCCGAAAGAATGTCTTTACTTACGTTCGGCTCCTTTCAGCTTCTACACAGTTCGTGTCTGGAGATGTAAGCACCCTGTCGGTCCAATGCCGTTGTCACTCGTCTCATCAGCCTCCTATCCTCCGTACAGTAAGCAACAAAAACTACTTCCTAGTAGGTATCCTCCTCGTTATGATCTTTGGCGATGCTAGCTGCGGCACTGGTACGTTCATCTTCTAAGAGTTTTATTGCCTTACTGACGGAGCTCATAGCTTGGGTGATTATTTCGTGCGTGCTACCTTTACAACTGTGATAAGTATTTCCTAACACCTTACTATTTCTTCCGTAGCCTTCTTCGAACCACATTCCAAGACCTTCTCGGCATCAATGTAGGTCTTCTCTGCCTTGTTCTTTTTCACATTCTTTCACTTCTCATTCTCAGAATGTGGTTTCATATTCTAAATGAATTCTATCTTTGTTCAGGGCCTCACAATGACAATCAACGTTCTATCGGCGGTAGCTGACGTCTTGATTGCTGTCCTTCTTTGCTTTTACTTGCAAAGGTCAAGGACTGGTTTCACAAGGACTGATACCATAATCAACAAGTTGGTTAGTCTTCCTTTCTCACCATCTATAAAGTTTCTTCTGATGTGGTAACTATTCATATGCATATAGATTCTCTTTATTGTCAACACCGGACTGTAAGTCTCCACAACTTTTCTCTTACGAAGACTTAGCTCATATTCTTGTGTTCACAGTGCGACCAGGTATGTGCATCTTGGCACTCTTTTTTCCGAAGTGCCTCCGTCTTACTCGAATCCTTGTCTACGTCCAGTTTATGCGCTGTTGCTTCTCTCATCTGTGTAAGTTTTGTCCGACTGTCGGGAAATCATTGAAAATGCAACTGACGTTGATATTCTAATGGACTTTCCTCCACAGCTCCTCGCTTCACCCAATACTCTGATCTACGCTGCATTCTATTTCTGTATCGGTAGACGTAAGTCAAACCATCATCATATCGTCATGTTTCTAATGGCAAAATCGAAGTCTATTCGAACTCACTACTGGCCGCCCTAAACGCTCGAAAGCACATCCGCGGTGGCGGAGCCTTCGACGACTCTGAAATGGTCACCATTCCCGCCAGTATCACAGGTGGAACCAGTGCCGTAAACCCAGGTTCCAATCGAAATGTTCCTCTTCCCCATATGAGGAAAAACAGTAATGATATATCGATTCGAGTTCATACGACACAGGAGTTCAGCACTGATTTAGAAGCAGCGTCCGAAGGGGATGAGACGGAAATGGTTAAGATGAAGGATTTGAAGGGACAGCCCTAGACTCGAGGTGGCATTGGGTCGAGCGGAGTCTCAAGTATGTTCGTGGGGGCATTGGCGAGGGGCTGTCTTTTTTCCAGGGATTGAAGGTCAAGAAGGTGTATTGAATGGTACAGATTCAGTCGCGTTGAGACACAACGAGAACCTGAATAGGGGCAAGCTCAACTGTGACGTACGTCCGCGTCTTTCGAATTCGAGATTCCCTTCATCGTTCGTTCCGTCTAGTGTACGAAAAGCCATTGCAACAGTCACGCAAGGAACGATGGAGTGTGGGAGGTGTTATACGGCGGCGGTGGCTCGACGTGACATACATTATTCTGACCTCTAAATTTTAGTTACCATACACTCCTTCAAGTTGTAGGAATTTAATTTGGACTTTCTTGGATGTTTCCACCTTGAAAGAGGGTTTGGAGGGCTGGCACATTGGAGGGTCGGAAAAGTAGAAAATACTTTTTGTACATAGTCATTCATACACTCATTTATCATCATTATTGCTCTGGCTGTGTCTTCATTCGTCACATTCATCGCTATATACTTGGTACTGACATCTTGTCAAATACCACCACTAACGTCTAGTACTAACCACTGCGCATAGTAGTATGTAGTACCTAGAGGCACAAAACTAATATGTATGGCAGCTTTCATCCTTTTTGGGAAACTCTATTTCACGGGAATCGCGAAGAAAAGCTGGCCGAGAATCATCTGCAAATGCTTCGGACTTTGTGAATTGGTACATAGGGGACTTGGGCTTGGAGACTTGAGGATCTGGACCTTCTCACGGAGGCAAAAGCCAATATTGGGCCGGTTGAAAGAACTCGCGTTGCTCTGTCACGCTGAAAAGACAAAAATATCCGCTCGACGGATAGATCACTACTACTGATATAAGATATATCTGTAAGTGTGTTTCTGTACGCCTTTCTGCCGAGCGGATATTTTTGTATTTTCGGCGTGTGTACTATTTCAACATCTATCCGTCCATTATGGGATCGTCATGCAAACATATCGGATCAGTAGTGATATTAACGTCTGCGACTCTGAAGTCTGCGTAGGGATACTAGTCGTGTGCTGCAAGGCTCGGCGGCCACTAACTTTGCGAAGGAAGTTTCCTTGGATATCAATTCAAGATTTTGTTCGACAACTCGCCATACCGAAGACTCCTAAGTGCGAAATCAGATCGCGTTATGGACGCGTTGTGGACGCGTTGTTGGTGACTGCAGCTGAGATCAACTGCCGGGGGCATTTGAAGCTGCCGGGCCGTTCAAGTTATCCGGGCACCGGGATTCGGAACTGTTTCTTTCGTTCCGTCGCTGGTTTCCAAGAACACCTAGACCAGCAAGGACCTCTGGGAGTCCGGACTCGCTTTTCCAGAAAACCCAAATCAGAAGTTTATCGTTGCTGGGGCAATTGGGGAACTTCATCGGCCAGAAGCAGTCGGAGAAACCAGAACCTCATGAGTACGGTTGCGCACTCCTGACGACCGCCTGACCCGTTCGACTTCTGATTCACATGGCCATGGCCTGGGTATGGCATTTGCTAAGGTCAAGGATGATGCGCCTGCCAGTGTCGTTGTCTTCTTTAGACTTTATAAGACCTAGATATGTCCTTTGTTCGCGTCCATGGTACCAAGTTTGAGACGGCTCCTGATGGAAAGGAAATCGTTTTTAGAGGTGCTGGACTGGGTGGCTGGTTGTTGATGGAGAACTTTATTTCAGGTGCGTTCTGGCAAAGTGATCTTTACAGCTTTTCTCTGGATTGATTCTTCGTTTCTGGTCAAATAGGTTTTCCTGGATGCGAGTATCAGATACGTGAAACCTTGGCTGAAGTTATTGGAAATGAAAAAGGCTGAGTTTTTCTTTGATAAAGTCCGTTCCGAATCACTGCGATCTATCTAGAGTCTAATTCCAGCCGCTATGTGTAGTTTCTCCATTACTTCTTCACTCAAGCCGATGCTGCTTTCTTCAAGTCTCTCGGTCTGAACTGTATCCGTATCGCCATCAACTATCGATATTTTGAAGGTGCGCAAGGACTTAGTCCTCTTATTTTCTTTCGAACAAAACGCCTCATATACTTACATCTGAACAGATGATATGAACCCCCGAGTCCTCAAATCAGAGCATTCAAACACCTAGACCGAGTCATCTCCTTATGCGCAGATCAATCCATCTACACGGTCATCGACATGCACTCCGCTCCAGGAGGACAAAGTGGAGGATGGCATGCAGATGGAGGGACGCATTTAGGGAACTTTTGGAGGCACAAGGATTTTCAAGATCGTTTTGTCTGGCTTTGGACGGAGATTGCGGAAAGGTATAAGGATAATGCGTGGGTTGCGGGGTATAATGTGGGTACTGGACTGGGTTTTCGTGTTTTCTTTTTTTTAAAATGTTTTTCTTTTGTGGTGTGTCTCTATTGACGGGTTATGGACTGATCACGATTCTATAACAGATCCTGAACGAACCTGCTGACCCTCATCCCAACCATTCTGGTCTCATCTCACTATACGACCGCACAGCTCAAGCCATTCGTTCCATCGACCCAAATCACATTCTCTTCCTCGACGGAAATACCTTTGCTACCGATTTCACCAAATTTCCCGAAGACGCTGGAACTCGATGGGGATCCAACGTCGCTTTTGCTATACACGACTACTCTACGTACGGGTTCCCGAAATCTAAGGAAAAGTATACCTCGAGTGAAGAACAGAGGAAGATCATGAGAGCGAGTTATGAGAGGAAGAGGAGGTGGATGGATGAGAGGGGGTTGTGTGTGTGGAACGGGGAGTGGGGGCCTGTGTATGGGAGGAAGGAGTATGATGGGGAGGAGACGGAGGAGATTAATGAGAGGAGGTATATGGTGTTGAGGGATCAGTTGGAGATTTATCAGAAGGTTGGTGGTTGTACTTTTGAAAATGCAAACCTCAAACTGATTCCTGATTCCTCTTCCTTTTTTCGTAACAGGATCGTCTGAGCTGGTCGATATGGTTGTACAAAGACATTGGGTACCAGGGCATGGTCTTCGTCAACCCCGACACGCCGTACCGTCAACGGTTCCAGGAGTTCCTTCTCAAGAAATACAGACTCGCAGTAGACGCTTGGGGTACGGACGACAGAAACGTCCGACACATCTACGAACCCATCACTGAGTTAATCAAGACCTCCGTGCCAGACGAGTCTTTCCGAAAACTGTATCCACCGATTTGGAGCTTGGAAGAAAGAGTAACGAGGATTTCGAGGACGATGCTTGTTGCGGAGTACCTTGTGAGAGAATGGGCAGAGTTGTTTAGCGGGCTGGATGAGGACGAGTTGGAAGCGTTGGCAAAGAGTTTTGCGTTTGAGAATTGTGGAAAGAGGGAGGAGTTGAATAGGATTTTGCAGGAGAATGCGCAGGCTGCTGGGAGTGTATAGAGTTGAATATTATGCTTGATTTCTTGATGTACATTAGGAAGTATCTAAAGGAGTAAACATTTACTGTACACGTAGATCTACATCTGTAACCGAATGTCTTCAAAGTCCATTAGTCCTTTCATAGCAAATAACTTCATCCAGTGATATCAAACATCCTTCGACCAAAGGGCCACTGCCAAACGTCAATCCTCTCCAATGGGCTCGACAAAGCCGGCACATAGGCACCAATCAGAGCGTCCGGTCCTCCTTGTAAAAGCTCGAGAGGCACATGTGGATGATATGTATGAGCAATCTTCAACAGACCGATATACCGCGGTGGATGGGCCTTGAAAGCCGCAGGATGCATGTAAAGCCAATTGTGACAACGCAGAGTCAGGATGCGTGCATTTGGAAGAGGACAGTCTGTGTGAGATAGAATCTGCAAGAGTTGATCGAGAGACGACATATAGGACTCGTCATAACCGTCAACAGTCCCCTTCCGGAAACACGGGCCATGGGTAGGATGAATGTGGACGTAGGACGACCAGTCGAAGAGATTGGGGTTTAGTTGGCGTTGGCATTGTTGGAAGAAGGCTTCGTCGTTTTTTTGGACGTAGAAAGTGACGGAGCGACAGAGTCGGGATAGTTTGGTCCATAAAGGTTCGTCTGTGGACTTCAGGACGAGTTGGAACACTGTGGGTTGATAATGTAGGAGTGGGAGTAGAACCCGGCTTTGGAAGCCTCTGCAAAGGATGTGGAGGTCGGAGAAGAGAAGGTTCATATACATCTTCATCCAGGCGCGGTTGACGAGTATGGATGCAATCATGAGCATGACGCGTTCGTCTCGTTCAAGATGGCTGTTCCAGGCATAGCTCAGTATTCTGTTCTGGATTTCGAAGGAGAGGAGGTGGCTTGGACGGCAGGGAGTCAGGCCAGATGCCATGGTTGAAGTTAAAGTTGGATGAACATAGATGCACGGCCCGGACCGAGAACAATGAAAGGGAGGCCTAAAAAGGTGCGTAAATAGGTCGAACAAAAGGTTCTGCGGTGTAAGGTGAACAGCATCGTGATAAAACTCGCAGACGAAAATGTTGAAAAACAGGTTGTTCCGACAATAGACACGCGTTCTTGAACTCGTAGTTTGGATAAGAGATTTGAGACACTCGTCCTCTCGCCGCTGACGCGCTGGTGGTAGCGTAGACGACTCACGAGGAGGTCGGGTAGAGATTTCTCACGCAATTTTGGCCTCTCAACTTCCTTTTTTGCAGCTGCCTCTATTGTACTATCCTCTATCAATGGTTTCTATGATACCGGGTGCGTTTTAAACAGTCCTGTCAGTACGAAAGACTTGTCCAGCTCATGACCGAATCCGAGAATGAGTCACTTCTGCGTGTCTTTGTTCTCATTTTGCACATGACATTGTCTCTCGACTTCCATGAACACGGCCACTTGGATCGCCAGCATGTTTTCTGACACCATGAATTACTGGCTCTACCCAGAGGTACAGAAGACACCCCAGAAGCCTCTGGGTCGCGTAAAAGACACGAAACCACGAGGCCCTCCGTTTCTGAATGACCCGGAGGTTACTCCAATTCGTCCCGCCCAGACGACTTCTGGGGTAAGTTTATCAGTTCACCTTGTCCACTTTGTAGGCGAAGAGCATGTCATGACTGACCTGATGACTGTCTCTTTCTTCTAGATCTCACCACTTCAGACGCGCACCCTTGACCCGCGTCTCTTTCAACCTGGGCCTGAGCCTTTCATTTTTGGTGCCTCATTTGGAGACGGAGGCTACGACCCCTCCACTCCACCATCCAAGACTACTCGGAATTCTAAGGCTCACAGTGGAACGCAGTCAGGGAGTGGCTTGGGTTTCAGGACCGTTGGGCAAGATGGTGTCAAGACAAAGGAGCAACCCAATCCTTTCGTGGCCTCTACTTCCTCGTCCAAGTCTTCAGCCTCAGCTTCTGCGTCGCGTGCTTCTTCTACGCCTCGGAGGACTGTGGTGAAGGACCTGGTGAGCCATTATCACTGTACGCTTCAATTAGTGAACACTTTCTGACTTTTGACAATCCCAGTCTCAGTCCACCACCTCTCGTTCTTCGGTCAAGCGGGAAGGGAAGGACGAGAAAACTCCTGTTTCGACTGGTTCCTACTCAAGTGTTCGCACGACTCGTCCCTCGACAACAAGTACACCAGCCTCGTTTTCCCAGCAGACCCAGCCAACGACATCTCGCACGTCCATCAACGTCAAGAATTTCCAATCGTCGAGTGCACGTCCTGGTTCTTCATCTGCATCGATCAAGCGGGAAGTAAAGGAAGAGAAGCCCTTCGTATATTCTTCGTACAGCCTTGGATCCTCGCAGACCGTTTCGGGATCCCATCAGTCCCAGCCCGGATCTTTTTGGTCTTCCCAGAAGACATCCCAGTCCACGTCGACTATGCCTTCGTCCTGGCTTTCTTCTGCATCAGCTTCAGCATCGGTCAAGCGGGAAGTCAAAGACGAGGCTTTTGTTTTCTCTTCCTACATGAGCAAGGGATCAGCCACTCCTTTGACGTCAAGGGCGACAACCACGCAGAGTTTCGCCAACACTTCTGCAGCATTAAATCTTCCAAATGTACCTAATTTCGCAGTCGACAGTCATACCGCTGTAGCAAAGGAAGAGGTCGTCAAAGTAAAACCCAAGGCAAAGACTCGTAATATCTCCCGTGAGTATTTTATAATTATCTAAATCCTGTCCTACCAATGTCTAACTTCTCTTTGACTTCTTTTCTCCTCACACCCTTCGAATTATCTCTCCCAAAGTTGAACTCCAGGAAGCAGACACTCTCATCAAATCCTGGCAGTCTCATTCTCGTGATGGAAATCAAGCTCTCATAAACCTCTACTCTGGATCAACCGACATTTCCGGATCCCTCGTCGGGCTGTACAGCGTTTCTCCTCTTCCCAAGGTGGAGGGCTTTGTCAAGGGATTTGATCTCAAACCTCACCAGAACGTCGCCAGGACGTGGATGCGTCAGGCGGAGAGAGACAAGAGAAGGATGGGTGGGATTTTGGGTGATGAGATGGGGTGAGCACGCTTCTTTTGCATTTCTTTTTTTCTTTTTCGGTGTCTCTCACAGAATGCTAGAACGCCGGACTGAGCTTCTTCCTTGCTTCTTATAGACTCGGAAAGACCCTTGAGATCTTGGTTCGGTATGCTGACGACCGAAAGGAGATGAAAGCCCAGGATGAGCTACTGGAAGTTACCTCGTTGAAGACGCCGACCCTGTGACTTGACAGCTTTTTCTTAGTCGGCTTCCTAATGCTTACTTTGCCTCTACTTCCACAGGATAATCTGTCCGAATATCGGTTTAACGCAGCAGTGGGCAAACGAAATTAGCAAATTCCTATCGCCCAGACCAAATGTCCTGGTCTTCCATAGGGATGTACAGAAAACCAATATGGATAGACTTAGTGGGTGAAAGTTCTCTCATTGTCGTTAATTAATGGGACTGATTTGATCTCTGGAATTTGTAGAAGTACAAGATTTTATGAACGCTGATATAGTCCTGTGTACGTATGACCGTCTATGGCGGGACTACGACGATGTATTGGCTTTGCCAGGTATGTCTAATTGCTCGTTTTACATGGAATGTCGATGAGAAGGCTAATTTCTCTCTTTACAACCTTAGCGTCGACGTGGAACCCTTCTGAATTCGTCAAGGATGGGACCATCCTGCCCGCCGCAAAGACCACACGTGCAAACTTGTTCCGAGTACCCTGGCGCCGAGTTGTTTTGGGTACGTTAGGTCCATCTGCGTATTGTCTCTTTTTCAATCATAAACTTACCTTCCTATCCGGTATATGCAGACGAATCTCAAGAAATAAAGAACAAGAAAACCAAGCGATCTATTGCTGCTTATGCTTTATCCGCCGACTTCCGTTGGACGGTGACTGGAACGCCTATGTGAGTAATACTCAGATTGTTTGCCTGCTTATGTGTTTGGCTGGAGTGTGTAACTAACCTTTGTATCGCTTGTGTGGACAGTCAAAACGGCGCTGGGGACCTACAATCGCTATACAAGTTCCTTGGGATATACCCTCTCTGCGACGACGGCTGGTTCGCAAGAGAGATCGAGTCCGGTATCAAGAAAGGACAGTGTTCTCCTCGCGCAATGATTCTGATGCAGGTACGTCTTTTCGTCTGAACTTGAAGTTTTTATCCTGCTCAATTTCTTAAAAATCGTGTACAGATCACTCGCAATATCACCATGCTCCGCCGTCGCAAATGTGATTCGCTCCCGAATGGCCAAAGGATTCTGAAACTTCCGGATATGCAGGTACAAATCATCGAGGTCGAGCTTGACAAGCATGAAAGAGCAATTTATGATGCCTATGCGACGAAGGTAGCAAACGCGCTCACGAGTGTGTTGAACAACGCGGCTGAGAGGGCAGAGAGGTGTATTCATCAGAAATACATTATTGTGAAGATATTGAGGCTGAAGCAAGGTGAGCAGATTATTTGACATACTTCAGTGATCGGACTTGGGAACTCATCTCTTCTCACCCACGCCAGCTTGTCTCCATCCTCGATTGGTCTTGAAAGACGACGAGTTTCTTGAAGACGAGGTCGATGCAGCTTTTGGTGATGGACTTGACGAGAATGAGGTTTGCTGGTCTAAATGCCACTTTTGCGGGCTCGAGTAAGTCTGACCCTCTCTGTCCTTCTTCGCTGTATTGATGCATCCTTGTACTCGCAAACAACCTTCAGGCTATCTGAGAGCCCTCAAGCCCACAAGTCCAAATGTCAAGGTCGGATCGCTCTCTTGAAACCCGAATGGAGAGACGTTTTCTGCTCGACGAAGTTGAAGGCCCTCCTGAGTCTTTTACGCAGCATTGAGCAGAGGAAGGAGAAGACGATTGTGTTCTCGCAGTTTACCAGTATGTTGGATATTGTTGAGGGGTTTTTGGACAGACAGGGGATTTTGTGTACCCGGTGTGAGCATTTGTCTTTTTCTTTTCTTCCTGGAAATGTTGCTGATAATATTGCTTCGTGACTAGATGACGGGGAATTGAGTACCGGGGAACGTTCTGCTGCTCTGGCGACCATTAAAGGCCATCGAGTCAATGTTATACTCATGTCGTTGAAGGCTGGGGGCATAGGTGAGTGCTTATCGTCTTCAATATATGCGATTATGCACTAATGCACTGATATACCAGGCCTCAACTTGACCGAATGCAATAACGTTATTCTGGTTGACTTGTGGTGGAATCCTGCCGTCGAGGTATGTTTTGCCTAGATGTCCAGTACAGTGTCTGACTCTAGGTATGACTAGGACCAAGCTTTTGGGCGGGTACATCGTATTGGCCAAACCAGGGATGTGCATGTCTACAAACTGGTCACCAAAGACACTATCGAAGAGCGGATTATGAAGGTACGTCTCGTTCTACGTGGAATCCATCACAGGCTACAGCATGGCTCATTCCGTGTCCCTATCCTATACAGCTTCAGAAGACCAAGTCAACGTTTGCGGACGATGTACTTGATAGTAACGAATCAAAAGCGATCGGCCAACTCCCTCTGGAGGACATTTACAAACTTGTCAAAGGTTCCAGGATGGCGCGTCAGTTGAAGATATGATTTTGATATTTGAGACAATGTATGAGGCAAATTTACGGTGGGAATTGAATGGACTGCTTGTACAGGTAGAACAATGGACTGGGCATGTATGCTGTCGGATGGATTTGATGTAAATTTCTCTGTGTTCTTTTAGCTTGGGTTTATATGTGTAGATACTCTCCGTGTAGAAAGTTCTGTCGCGCTCAGACCTTGACTTCCACCTCGAACTCCTATTCGACCAAGATCGCTTCTTTTCAGTCATCTTGGACCTATCGTGATTATGGCTGTCTTTGCACTCATGAAACGGGCAAGTCCAATCCTTGGAAATGGTCGAGAATAATCATGGAACCACATCTGCGACGTTGGATACATTTTCTCGACAGTGCGCACCTAGATATTGTTTGAGATGCGGAAGAGACGGTTACCAAATGTTAGTTTCTCTGTTGGGCAGTTTCAGAACGGTGCGCTCTTTGTTCCACGCGGGGTAAAGCTTTCAACTTACTGTTCTTGCAGGCGTTACTGGTGCTAAATGATACGCTTCTCAAGTTCCCAAGCTGCACAAAACCTGACCAGCTTCAAAATGGTCATCATACTCGCCAGCGGATGCAACATGTGCGCAAGCTAGCCCAAACCCGTTCTACGGTCCTTCATGTTTCCTTGGCGGCCCAGGTTCCTTTGTACATGCGCAAGACTGACGTACATATAAAGAGCACTCCGAGTCCCGACATAGTCATCACCGTCTCCTGCCCCAAAATCTCCACCTCAGGCTCTTTTCGCTCAGTTGATGGACCGCGATCCTTCATACCGACTCAGAAACGAAAATTTCTTACGACCTACTACTATACTACCACCATATCCCGCCATCCTCAGCAAGGAAGGTTGTCAGCTACAGCTACTCGCCGATCGATGCGTGTACAGTCTGGGGCCCAAGCATGTCCTTTGCGATGGTTGTCGCGAATTGATCAGACTTGAACGTGGCGTTTGTTCTCTGGAAGTAAGGTAGTATGAGGTAGTATGCATAGAAAAAAAATATCCAGAACCCAGGGCACGAAGTAGGTCAAGGCAAGAAATGGAGCCTGAGCACAGAAGCCAAAAAGGAACAAGAAAGGCAAAGAACTTAGAGAGAGAGAAAAGAACAGAAAAGAACTTGCAATGTCTAAGAAGATGTAAGATAGCGAAGATAATGAGGCAAAGTAGACGATAAAGGCCTCAAGGACGAGGGGGCAGAACAATAAGCACGAGGACTTTTAAAGGGCCCATGTTGTCGCACAATACCCCAA
Organism: Tetrapyrgos nigripes; assembly: GCA_013368315.1. NCBI lineage: Eukaryota > Fungi > Basidiomycota > Agaricomycetes > Agaricales > Campanellaceae > Tetrapyrgos > Tetrapyrgos nigripes. The sequence goes on along the minus strand of JAACJM010000191.1, from coordinate 7,126 downwards.
ATACAACCAGTCAGGTTCATCGAAGTAGAATGAAGACTATTTGCCAGCCTCCTGCCACTGTATCTAGAGCCAGAGTAGCCACCACGCTGTCCAGAGAAGGTACAACGCCGACGTAATAGCAGGTGGAGTGAAGGGGCCAGATGCGATAATCATGGAACAGATTCTGGTACATCAGAGATCTGGTAGATGAAACTTCGTCAATGCATCGATGACTTCGTCAAGCACCCGCAGAGAATACACAACCCTAAGCCGTGCAAATCTGCATACCAGATCATCACGTCCGAAACGACATGTGGGTTCGACGGAGTTAAAACGGAAGTGTAAGGCCATACGAGAGTCCAATTGTGACGATCGTAAGTACAGCTGTATCAACGCAGAATACGCTTCGGAAGCTCGGATGTACGGAAACGCAGGTGGGTTTACACGATCATATAGGGAGGGGACCATCGTAGAGGGAGGCTTGAAAGCCGCAGGCGACGCACGGGAACCGTGACGATGTAAATGGTCTCGAATGTAGGGCCGAATATCTGACTCAATGAAACCAGTATCAGCATGGTAGAACGTTAATACGTCCATGGAAAATGTCGGAAGCGGCAGAATACAGGGCTTGAAGCTTGAAGGGCCAGTGTTGAGCTTTGGTTGCCAAGGAGTCAGCGACAGCATTGGAGCAGGATGCGATTGATCATCAGTATGTGTCTTCAGATGAACCTACACCGCTCAATTGTGATGCCTCCGCAGCTGGTAGACGCGGTCAATATAGCAGAGATTTGGAATCCTTTCAGCACACTACTTACAACAAGGAGATCACAAAACTTGAAGCATTGGAACAGGATGCAATTAATCATCAGTATGTGCTTTCAGATCGAATCAGAATCAGATGAACTGGCAACGGGAGAAGTTCGAGTCAGAAGAGGACAGTGATAGATAGATAGACAGTTGGATGCTAGTAAAATGGATCAAAGCCAACGATAGACCAATTGCAAGTGTTCGTGTAACACCGCTGCGTTCACTCTTATGTAATTCTCAATTGGTCTATTAGGAACGCGAGACCCTGGGAACCCCATATTTTTTTTTGATTATTTCCTTATTATCCTATCCAAAGTGACTTCCTTTTGCGTCGCAAATACAACGAGGCTAGCGTTTATATTCGGTGAACAAATGTCTGCTCTCAGCGGTTCCTTATCATTCCCGCCCTCTCCAAGCTCACGCTGATTTCTTGCTTTTGTTCCAATCATGTCCGAGAACGCGACGACAATTAGCATCGATGGAGCTGGTCTAGATATGTCAGGCGTTTTTGCGTCTGTCTACTGGGGTGCGTTCTAACACTCTCGATGGCTTCAAGTTAATGAAGAACCCCTCTCTCTCAGGTTTTGTGATCTCCTTGTTGTAAGTGTGCTGAACGGATTCCAAATCTCTGCTATATTGACCGCGTCTACCAGCTGCGGAGGCATCACAATTGTGCAGGCTTGGTTGTACTTCCCTCACCCTCGTGACAAACCGTTGGTTCAGTTTACAGTCAGTCCTGAATTCCTGTCTACAATCTGAAACTTGTACTAATCAATAATATACTAGGCTGCATTCATGTTGTCAGTGACACTCCGCTCTGGAAGCAGATTGCAGAACTTAAACGAGTGGACGTTTCCAGGATCCTTGACCTCGCGTCCTCCGCATTGGTCGCTCAGTCTCTGTACTATTATTTGGTCAGTGAATCATCGCCTGCAGCACGGTATTGTTTTCCCTGATGTTATTACTTACATAGATTCCGCACTTTGGCTCCGAGGCGCAGTTGGGCAAACTAACACCGTATGTGGTTGCATGATATGCAGAGCTGAGCCGATTCTAATGATTCCTCTAGGGAACTCTCTTCCGACTGTCTGATGTCAGCAACAATCACCTTCATGTACGTTCACGACGTTCCGGTCTGGCTAAAAGTTCTACTTGACTGACTGACCATAATTTAGTTCCCAGATGTGGTTCGTGTTCCAGATCTACCAATGTAAGTACAGACCAAGAGGCGTAAGTTCTTCGCTGATTGCATTCAACTCACTAGTCAATCGTACCACTACGCTGGCATGGATCTCAATGGGATTGATCGTGAGTGTGCTTTTCTTCCGTATTTCATGCCCGATATACTGACATGATGTATCAGACCCTAGGCGCGTTAATCACTTATGGTATGGGCCATCCTTCTCCTAAAATCAAAGCTGGCTGACATGGAGCGCTACAGCTGCTGGAATCGGTGAGTTGCGTTATTTTGATTGAGGGGGCGAGACACTGAGGAACAGGATACCAAAAGGTTGTGGCGTTGTCATGTTCATCTTCCGCAGCGATCTTGTCCGACAGGAATACTTCATTCATTGTATGTGCAAAATGAAATCTTAGCTTCCGCATCCGATTTCCTTGTATCTGACTTTCACGGCTCCTGTTGCAGATTCTCTTCGGCATCGCCAAGGGAACCGCAGCTGTCACCGATATTATCGCTACTGCTGCAATGTGCTTCCTTCTGACCGAGCAGAAGACGAGTGTAGCTCAGTACGTACCTCCATTTTCCTTTTACTCTCTTTCCTGACATCCATGGCTTCTACAGGACTAATAATATAATCAAATGGCTGGTTCGCTTACTTATCAACCGGGGTCTTCTCGTCACCATCGTGCAATGTATCCTGGTAATCATTTTCTTCTTGTATCCGGACAGACTCTTCTGGTAGATTTCCAGTTTCCAGAAATACCCGTAATCGCACTGAAGGTCCTGTTTTCCAGGCTCGCAATCCATGCCACCACTGCTAAACTCTATGCCAACACGTTCTGTAAGTTAGAAAGGCTGTATAATTTTCGCTCCTGTCATTAACATAGCATATCCCCTTCCCTTTATCATTGGCAGTCGCTATGTAAGTCTTCATGGACATATCACATACCATGAGGTACTCACAGTTTGCAGGCTGAATGGAAGAGAATGGCTCAAGAAGCAGCATCAGCAAGGTGCACACACCATGTCCAGTGTTGTATTCTCCAAGATTGGCAACTCGTCCACAGTGGTCTCCAGCATCAGCGCGTTTCACGCTCGGTCCAATCCTAGTCAGACTGATGTTGAAGTTCGTCGACTCCAATGTATTCTGTGTTTTGTAAGAGCTAATTGCTTTTACAGTCGCAGTTCAACGATAAATCGTGCGAAATGACTGGCCCCATGGGTACTACCGGCTTCTCGAAAACTGTGGTAGTTGAGGAGATGTGATTCGGCGACAATAGAGAGGATTCAAGTTATTTCCTCTATTATCTTCGAATACCAGATCTTTACGGCCAAAACGTTTATTATTCTCATTTTACTTTCCCAATGAACACTCTGGAGTCGTCTTCACTGAAATTCGTTCCTATTGTTGATATAGGATTTGGGTTGTAGGTTGTGGCAGCTATATATATATATTGGGCTTCTGCCTGGATTTCGTTTCTTTATTTTGTACTATCTAACTCGCTCGTTCTAATATATATCGTTGCTGTATGTGCAAAATGCTGCAATCCCCCATCACGCCGTGCTGTCCTTTGTATTCGGGTTATGGCGCAAGGCGTGCTACTACATAAACCAGTCCTTGCTATATTGAAAGACAGGGGATATGATTCAATTGTGACTAGTTTCAGCAAATGCAACGCATGAAGACAAACTTGAAGTTGACGAGGTGTAGGAATATACAACGGTGTTGCAATGCTGATAGTAATATAGCATGATGTGGAAAATATATTGATAGGTATCGCGTACGCAGAAACATAAGGCATTGGAGAAAACATATTGCATCTCAGTGGATTTTAAAGCAGTGATAATATAACGCAAACACTGGGAGCATTCTGACGACGTAGCTCTACTCTCGGAAACAGCTAAGGCCCCGTTCTGTAATATTGGATAGGATCAGGAAATAATCAATAAAAAATATTGATTTGCAGAATAAGCCTAATTTCTCACACAAATTTTCCCATTACGTTATTCTTTTAGTAACTTCCACTCGAGGGCCCTTCGGCGTCGGAATGTCATAGCATGCAAGAATGGACAGAGTCTATACCTGCGGTTTTGATGTGGTTTTGACCCTAGAACAAAGATAGAAACGAGAGCTACACATCACAGAGCCCACTCGATTACTACTGATACGACTTGTCACTTGAAGGTTTTGATTAATGAGTTACACTGGCTCACCAAGATCATGCTACAACTTGAATGTCTTCTAAATGTCATCGGAAAGAGTAAATGCACGGGATCGTCTTCTTTATCATCAAGGTTTCCCCGCCCCTCTTGAAGCAGGAAATTTCGTTTGAATTTCGTCCCCTGAGCCTGTTACTTCTCAATTTCAGCCACAATACTAGAGACACCGCGTCTAGGAACCAGTCTCGTCCCGAAGGGCAAAGGAAGCTCGAAAAGAGTCCAGTCAGAACGAAATTTCACAGAGTCGTAGCACTTACAAGAAAGCTCCATCATTCCACTTGGCATTCTGCCACGTCAAATCCTTATCCGTTGATGAAATATCGAAAACCCAGAGGACACTTGCGGCATAAATCCAGGCACTGGAATCGGCCATAGCCATACCAGGACAAAGACGACATCCTGGATATGTTGGCTGCGTAAGCAAGGAGAGTTAATGGATGAGATGAGGACAGGCGCACCATAACCCCATGGTATCGATCCAATTCAGTTCTAACTTCTGCTTGGGATGTTTGGGTTGGTTGAATTTGAAGTGCCGGTTTCGGGAAGGAAACGTTCTAGTTAGAAGGAGTGTTATCGATAGATAGACCGACTCGTCGTGTAAGATGCCCCTTTAAACGTGAAGACAAAGACATGTAAATCAGAGTCTCAACACAAGAAAATCATGCAAAAGGAACGAGAACCCTTCCGAACTCGGCTGCGCAACATCCGCATCGTAGATATACTGGTCAACTTCTTCCAGCGCCATTCCTTGTCCAGTACGTCCCTCAGGTGCAAAATCCGGGCCAAAATGTTTCCTGCAACATTCCTGCTAGCGCTTCGTTTGAGCAACTGCAAAGGCTTGGTTGGGTTACGTTTTTCTCAGTTGAAGCCGTGGAATATTGTCTCAAAAGGTCGTGGACAAGGCGAGCTGCACGCTCTTCGACAGGGAAGAGATTCCTCATAACGGTGGGAGAAAGGACTCCATCGATAAGTTTACGGTATGTTCAGTGTTGATGACCAGCATGTGATAGACCCATAGCTTTGTTACTAAGGTTGGCTTAGAAGCATCTCTCGTGCCTTTGCGAATTCGACTATTTCGTATCGTGCTGGTACGACGTCGAAAAGTGCCTGTGTATGAGAGGCTTGAAGACGGCGGATAGTCTAGGTGAGAGAATCGGTAGGATTGGTCGTTCAAGAGGGTTTGGTCCCGGTAGCATTGAATTGTTTGGGTTCCGATGAAGCCTCGAAAGTTTTCGTCCATCAGCAAAAGCCCAGTTACATATAAAGGCGTTTGGGCCCTTGCCATTGCTGTAAAGTATTTAGTCATGAATAAATGATTTCGGTAGCTTTAAAAGGTTTGAAAATGATTTAGGTACCTTTTTAAAGGTTCGAAAATGATTTAGATACCTTTTAAAGGTTTGAAAATGATTTAGGTACCTTTTTAAAGGTTCGAAAATGATTTAGGTACCTTTTAAAGGTTCAAAAATGATTGAGGTACCTTTCAAAGGTAACTAAATGTTTGGTAACATTTAGAAGGCGAGTAAGGATTTAAGCTGTTGCCAGTGTATTCAATGACATGGGCTATGTAAATTCCAAGTCCTGTTTGCAAGGTCAATAATCAAGTATGGCCTTTTCAAAGTCAAAGGATGCTCATACACACCTTGGAATACCGACCAGAGTGTAAGTCCTTCCCAAAGGCATCACAAGCATTAAGGCATTTTCAAGCCATTAGATGAGCCCTCTTTGCAAGGTCACCAATTCATAACAATCTTGCAGTGTCGCGATCAGGGATTGACGAAGCACAGGGAGCCTTAAAATAGCGACTCCCCTCAGTATATTTCTATCTAAAGAAGCTCTGCAACACATACAAGTACAAAAAACTACAGTACAAAGGCTAGCAGGGAGACATTCAAAACCCTGTGGGAAAAGTTGCCACTGCTAGGTGAGAAGCATCTACTATGTACTACTAGTAGGAACAGAGAAAAGAAAAGAAAAACGACCGCTGAATCAAAAACCCTTTGCATTTCGCCCGATAGGGGAAAGTCCGACTCTACGAGGTCCAGTCTGAAGTCCAACGTCCTAGATCGAGCGCAATAGTAGTAGCCCAGCGAGATGAACCATTTCTGAACGTCCTACAGACGAGCATACACCCTGTTAGTCAGTCCACCAGCTCTTTTGGGCGACTCACCAAAAACGGAAAGCTGGTCTGCAGTCGCCGTGTGCTGTCGCCGGTACTAGGAGTGAGGCGTCGACGTCAAGAGAGGTAGTGGTGGTGGGAGAGTGCTGGAGAGTGTAGAAGAGAGTGTCAAAGATCTGCTGAAGGTGCGAAGTGTCTCATATAGTACTACTATGAGGCATTCCCGAAGTCAAGAGAACTCGACGATCTATAGACATAGTACGAGGTTAGTATCAAGACGGGTGAGTACATACCTTTAGATTAGTCATGGGTCCGGGGACAACGAGAAAACGACGCTTGATATACTAGTACCAGGGAGATGTTAGACCAGAGTCGATAGGGAAAATTGAGAGACAAGAAAGATGATGACGGGAATTTCAGGTGAGGTCGAGACCATATGCCAAAGCAGCAGCAGTAGTAGGTTCGTTGATAACACGAAGGACGTCGAGACCAGCAATAGTTCCGGCGTCTTTTGTTGCTTGACGCTGTGCGTGGTTGAAGTAGGTGGAGACAGTGATGATGGCGTGGCTAAAAAAACTGGTTAGGAAAAGTAAACTGTGTCAAAAATCATTTTACTTACTTGACCTTTTTGTTTAAGAATTGCTCAGCAGTATCCCTCATCTTCGTTAGTACCATTGATGACAATTCCTCGGGTGACTAATGATGACGACGGAGATTTCAGGCGATGAAGGATAGGAGAACCACGGGGGAGCCATGAAACAGCGACTCTTCTGGGTTGCAAGAGGCTCTGCAGCGCTAAGGAGCCTAGGAGTGTACGAGATGGT